>JAYMFT010058283.1:0-15001 GCA_038088735.1 Panulirus argus | reverse complement strand
CCTGCCTCAAAATCATTTCATTTGACCGCTGCAGATCATGATGGCTGCTCTCCTGGTTAAGAGTGACCGTGATAGCCATTAAAGCGACTATAATTACCCTCACTTGGGCTCACTTTTACCCCCAGAACGGCCACCAACCCGGCCATAATCTAACCACTCATCATCCTTCTTTAAATGATGACTTTCCCTGGCCTACCTGACCACTGGAACGACCCATCACCCCACAAAACCAAACGCGTTTCTTCCGCTAACTTCGTTTCTGTTATATTTGACTTATAGCGACTTGGATATTTACTTACGTCGAGGATAACAAAAATTCTCGCTTCCAAGTGGACGGAGAGTAAGTGGCAACCAGTGAGGAGGTGGGCGCTTTAGTGGGGTCGGGTGAGTGATTCTGATTGACCATCTTACGATATTAAAGACTCGTGTTCAGCCATAACATAGACCCTTCTGTCTCCGCCTCAGACACGTCTGTTCGCACCAGGTGTTTATAGGCGTTTGTCACAGAGGCCGCCCCGCGCCCCAGGGCTCGGCCCAGCAGCCTTCCAGAGGCTCTGGGTGTGGAGAGGACCAGGATCAGCAGCCTTCCAGAATAATAATAAGAAGAAGGAGGAGGAGGCAGAGGCTGTATGAGGTCGTATGGCTAAAGGAAAAGGACGCATGAACAAGAGGAGGGACCGTATGAACAGGAGAAGGAGTGGTATGGACGGAACAACACAGTTTTCCCCTCAGGAGGGGGAGATGATGCTTCCTGCAGGAAGGATGCCTCCCAAGCAGGTGCGCACGTCAGCGGCCGGGAGAACCCACACACTAGGTGCCAACACAGACCCCAAGTATTAACATGTCATTAGGAAAGGTGCTCACTTTATGAGCAGCAGAGATGTTTTCACCAGCTCCACACACGGCTGCTCCCTTGTGCCTCCCTGAGAGCAGTGCTCATACGTGTCTCAAAGTGGCAATCTCTCCAAGTATCACCAACAGCTGTGCTCCATGTGTTTCTGACGAATGTGTTCCTCTGTGTTCCTGAGGAAGGTAGTCATATCTTTCGCTGTCACATGTGTTCTTTGTGCCACTAACACATGTGTCCCCATGTGCACACATGTACAAAGAATAAGGCTCACACACGCACGCACACAAAAAACAATACTAAAGGAAAAAAAGACTTTACATTATGACAGTATGGCACGTAATTAGCAGGAAATTAACAAGGCGAAGAATGACTCGGCCATGTGTGCTCCCTGTCCATGAGGAGTCAGGGGTGTGTTCAGGAGGCGGCGGCCTGGGTCATGCAGACCATGACCTCCCTGCGGTAGCCTCAGGTCGTCAGATGAGAATCAACTGTGGACCAGTGACAGGCTCTGTTGCCAACTGCACCATCTCTCATGGTAAGGCATCGTCCTGCTATCACGAGAGAGAGAGAGAGAGAGAGATAGATAGATAGATAGATAGATAGATAGAGAGAGAGAGAGAGAGAGAGAGAGTGTGTTTGGAGAGACAGAGGAAAGGGTAGATTATGAGGTCTTCATGTCGTCTTTACGTGACGGAAAGAATTGGGAAGGATGACAGAATGGGGTCAAATGTGAGTGGTGAGGCAAGGCAGAGAGAGAGGAGTGATATATAGGTGAAAGGAAGCCAGGACTGGTTCAGGGAGGCTTCGAGGAATGGCAAGAGTGAAGACGAGGTCTTGTGAATGCGTGAGACGAACGCCTAAATGCTGGGAGGAGCTCACTGGCGTCTTGGGGAATGTCTAAGAGGACGCAGACGGAGAGGGACCGGAACGGAAAGTGGAGTGGAGACGGGTGGAGGCGAGATGATGAGTGGATTTCTGAGGACAGGTGGAGATTCAGGAATAGGACGAGGGTGAGGAAATAGGTGGAATCATGAAAGCGAATGGAGTAACTGTTATAGGTGGAAGTGTAGGTTGAAAGAGAGAGAGAGAGAGAGAGAGAGAGAGAGAGAGGCGAGGGTATGTGTAGAGACTTGGAGATATGTGGAGGCTTGGAGATAGGGTGGAAAACTTGGAGATGAGGTAGGAGACTCACTGAAGGGACGTAAAGCCTCGAGGGAGAGCGGTCGGCAGCAAAGCGTAAGACTTTAGCGCCAGTACATCATCTCCTCGCGGTAATGGTACTATTCTAATATTTATGAAGGAGCTCTCGGGCTAGGAAATGCGCTTGAGTGGTGCTGGTAAGTCCGCTTTAAGTTTCCCTAGGGCGGTGATTACCCAGGGAAAACTGTACGTTGTGAGGGATTATGGCGCTGCCTCCTCGTTAGTCTTGTGTGTCTGTTCTTTTTAGCTATGTTCAACCCCGGCACTCCCTAGGTGTTTGAGATGTTGGTATTGAGTCTTTTGAGACGTCTAAGTGGGAAGTGTTGCGTAAGAGACATTAGAGATAGTACAATTTCCAAGGTGTACACTGTACTCCTACCGAATTCAATAGATAAAGGAGAGTTATCGCTGTAAATGCTCGGAAATATCATTTCTGGAATGCCACGTACCCACAAAATGTCAGTAACTATGAAAATATATTTCAAAACAAAATAAACTCGCTGAGCTACAACGCGAAAACACTACGAAGTCTTTATCTGCTATTTCTCCATAAATTCATAAAAAAAATTTCATGTCACGGTAATCCATGATCTTTCAGTTTTCTTTTCCCCGGGAAAATGTATTGTGATCAGAACTGTTATTCAGCTAAGGATCAACGTGACGGAGGCCATGAGTGTGGTCAGTTTGGTCTCCTTGCTGTTCAGGAAGTTGGTCCCACCACTTTATGGCTACTTGGCTATCGTAGATCTACATCATGGCTGAAGTATAAAGTGGGTTGCGTACAAACGTACGCTTCTGCCCTAACGCTGCCTATTGTCACACTGTCTGGCGGCTAACTCCATCGTTATCTGTCATCTTGATTAATGCTCTTTCCATTGGCCGTCGGCTGTGTAACTGCCTGTCAGGTTTAAGAGAGTTGTTGATCGTGTCACTGCCGTCAGCCTGGTTAGTTTCTCTCGTCAGCCTTAGCTTAACCTGTCAGTCTTACCTACAGTCTCGCAGTTGCTGGTCAATTTTCACTGTCTTTCAAACGTTTTCGTCACTTCTTTCACTGCTCTCAGACCAGTGGTCATCACTAGTACGGTTAACGATTTTGGTAGTCTCACTGCCCTGAATTCAGGCACTGTACTCACCTTCTCATTACCGGCAGAACTTTCACTGCAGTCAGCCTCGTCACTGCCGTTATCACTTGCAGTGCATGTCGGCCTTAACCGCTATTGTCCTTATCCCTGTCACTGCTGCCTGTCCGGTCACTGCCGTTAGCACTGTCACTGCTGTCACCTCTCCCCCAGCTCTTGCCGTCTGCCCCGCTAGCTGTGAACGCACAGGTAAAAATTCCGGCAGTGCCGCCTGTCTCTGATAGCATCGTTCAATTACCAAGTGTTAGTCTCCTGCCACGCGTTGACACCCTCATATTGAAGGGCCGGGTAGTGGGGAGCGGGGAGAGAGGAGGGGAAAGATGGAAGGAGCTAGTTGGAGGGAGGGAGGAGAGATGGAGGGAGCCAGTTAACAGGAGGGGGCCAAGAAGATGGTTTATAGGACGGGGGAAGATGGATAGTAGAGCCTGTTGGGCATTTGTTGTATTGGTCCGAGGATGGAAGAGAGAGAGGGAGTGAGAAGAGGCAGTAGGAAAGGGAGAAGGAAAGAAAGGGAGAAGGGAAGAAAGGGAAACAGGAATAAAGGGAGAAGGGAAGGAAGGGAGACGGGAAGAAACAGCTGAGAGGTGGCAGAGGAAGCGAGACGGCAGGAGGTATGGGAGAGGACTGGCAGCTGTGAGACGTCTGGGGACCGACAGCCACCGCCTACCAGACGAGGACGCAAAAAAACGGGAAGCAGAAGTGACTGGGGAAAGGCGTCTTGATGGAAAATAGAGAAAATGGATTGTAGCTATTTTGACACGGAGAAAATGATAAAATTTTACATACAAAAGAAAACTGGTTGTGGGATTATAGTAACATTGGCATCAAAGAGTAATGAGAAGGTAAAATGTTACTCCTGGATGTTATGGAGAAAATGGGAAGTCTTAAATATATCCTTATCGCGAGATAGCCTGCAGAGCGCGCAGAAAACGGGGAGGACAGCATACAGAAAACGCGGAGGGAGAGAGACGAAGCTGATAGCAGCAGCAGCAGCTGAGGAGAGCAACAATCAGTGGTGCTGGAGAGGCAATATATTGAGCCTGTCCAGTGGGTGTACATAACTCACGTACCTCCCTCCTCCTCCCTAACCTCCCCTCTCCCTCTCCCCTTCTCTCTCCCCACTCCATCATACTCGCTTCATTTGATCTCCCCAGTAACTGCTTTATTTATTTACCACTCCATCACGTGAGTGTCTGGTGGTCTTAACAACAGACTCCTCCATTTAAACACATTCGTTGTCTTGTTTTCCAAATGCCTGAGTTCATGGGGAAATGCTTTATGATAAATCCACTCGCTTTGTGGTATAGAACGATGCGTGGTATGTTACCGAGAGACCAGCTTTCACAAAGGGAAATTTTATCCGAGATCTCTTGCTATCGGTCGATGTCAACGGCTGACACGAGAGATTTGTTCTCCTTGCATTTCGGAGAGCAAGAGATGCCGTCGAGGAAGCCACAGCCCGAGACTGGAGGAACTCTGCCTTGGGAATCTGTTGTTGTCCCACTCCCGCGTCTTTCCCCATGATAAGGTCGCTTGAGTTACCACTTTACTTTTCTTTCTTACTCGACTTCCTTTAGTCCCCCTCACTCATTTCGAAATTGCCTCTTTCTCTCCATGACTGAGTCATTATTTTTCCTTCGTGTTTCGCTTCAGGATCGGATCACCCAGGGTCTACAGCCTTGTGAAAACATTTTCCCCCGGTTTTTCTTCAGTATCCTCCGGCTCCTTCCACATACAGGCTTACAGACGACGACCTCCGAGATGCTGCCGGGGCAGCGACGGGAAAGAGAGATTCGACCCTGGAGGAGGAAGTCATCACTCGTGATGGTGGCAGGGAGAAGGAGAGAGAGAGAGTTATGGTGTATGGCCAACATACAGCTTGGGAGAAGGACGAGCCTGTATCAAGCGCCGGGGCCTGAGTTCGTGCAGGATGCTCTACCTCGCTCTCCTCCTGCAGGCGTGAGTGGCTATTACAGCTGAAATGAATGAGACACCATCAGAGAGTTCATACCAAGATCGGGGTCTCGTTCAGCGAGTGATTCCAGTAAGGAGCTAGAGTCTGGATTTCAGAGCTCCTGTGTCCAGTGTCCGATGGCTCGCTACACTCAATCTCCCTTCCTCACAGCCTTTCGCTGCTTGGACCCTGCTGGGTCCTGAGAACCAATATTCACGTCGAGCCAGTTTTCATTTTTCATTTCAGGCTTCGTTGCTCTTACCATTATCTCTTATCGGCGGTGAATTCCAGTAGTAAAGAAAAATAGTTATCTTACACGGTCGAAAGATATAGATGATACTGGATAGATAGATTCTGGGGAACAGGGAATATGACTTAGGTACGCATTCTCTGATTGGCAAGAAAAAGAAGGAAGTTTATCAGTATAAATGCCATTGAAGAGAGATTCATTCACTTGAATTCAAATGCATTCCAAATTACGGAAAACTGCTTCGGTAGATTAACTAGCATGTGAAAAGGGGTCTTTAGTACCATCCATAATCATAGTTTGCTTCCATTTCATACAGTTGATAGCATAGCCTTCTGAAAGGAACGCCTTGTATTGCCGGCCTGGGGAGTTAGGATATAAAATGCCTTTGTAAGCCGTCCACTAATTAACGTTTCCAGAAACAAAAGCCGAACAAGTTCATGATTACTCGCCTGTGGTGTGCACACACACACACACACTTAGTTTAAATCTAGTTGGAAGTGAGACCCTCACCTTTGGCATTCTGACTTAATTCTATTGATTTTCATTAATCTTTTTGACGTACAGATAGATCGTGGCAAATCAGATTTTCGCAAAGAGACAGTGAGATAGCAGGTATAGTTTGATATCTTCAAGTCGATCTTGGGTCGGGATGCCTTCGCCTCGTGAGCAATCAATCTGTGTTTAGCTGCAACATACACGAGGATTTGTTACTCTTCTTGTTCTATAAAACAGTTCTCGAAATCATGAACGAGATTTATTCCTCTCTCTCTCTCTCTGTAATGTCACTGAAAACCATGAATTCAGATGCGGTACTACGAAAACTTATATACAGTCCATCCTCTTTTCCCAGATATTGTGATTCTTTCACAAGACATCTTAAGGGATATCAGCAGTTTAGACGAAATAGCATTCCTGATAACAAAGGTTGGAACATTTGCTAACATTGTTAGAGATTCGCTAAGAGAAATCCTCAAACATTTCAATACTTCGCATCGCTACCATCACTTGTCTCTTCACATCTCGTCAGAACATTCAGATTCCAGTAAAGCCAAGCAGCCAGCTCCTCACTGAAGTGTCGCTAAATAGCCGTATTTTCAGGCTTTGATATTTCTGAACTGACTTGCTTGCAGGCTTGGACTACTCTCAGGGGAAGGAGGTCACTGAACAATAATAGCTTCAGGAACCAGGAACTAACTCTTTGAAAAGACGAAATTTGCAAACAAGGCAGACTCTTACAAGCTTCGTCCTTCAGCGACTCTCATACGAAGCTATGAACGGAACATCCAGACTTGCAGAGCCTAGATTACCTACTTCTATCCGCCGCGTACGATGTATGACACTCTGAGGAGTCGATTCAGACGCCGTCTGAAGAGGCACCGACAAGGAAAATGATAAGCAGGTCATAGAACCCACGGTAATCACTCTTTGGACGCTGGATCATGAGAGACGACATCGTGAACTCAAGAGCTCTTGAAACCATTTTCGAGCTCAGTTCTTTTACTTGCGCCACAGATGGATCTGATTTACCCACCTCAAACGTTCTTTCTGTACTTATTGGAATCCCATTTCTCTTTGCAAGCGCAAAGTGAAGACCTCTTGTAGAACACGGCACGTTTTGAAAACGTAAATTGCCCTTTCATCGACATGGTGCTTGACTGCCTGGTGCAACCCTATGAGAGGTACAGGAGTAGCTTCAGGATGCCATGTATGAGGTGAATTCCAGTAATTTTTTGATCATTTTGTGTTACTTACACTTACCTAAAGCAATTTTGTCTTGCCAAACCGCAACTAAATAAGTGTATAAATGTATTTTTTACTGTTGGAATTCTCATCTTAACTCATTACAGATTAAGTATATTGATAGATATATTCTTTGCTCCTCCTTGTCCGTTGTTTACCGCCTTAACAAGGCAGGATCAGCAACAGATGACTGAGCCACTTGGGGAAAAAAATATCCTCTCATATCTTTTCTATGTTCCTACTTTTGGAAAGCAATGGTATAAAAGACGGACCCTTCTCACGTCTCTTTTAGTCTCATTCCACAACATCCCGGGTATAGGAGTCAGGTATTATCTCACCTTTATATATATATATATATATATATATATATATATATATATATATATGATATACGATATTTTTTTTCTCGATAAACAAATGATTTGCATCATCAAATATACTCTGTAACGGTTCAAAGGGCCTGAACCACCCCGGCGTCCATTAGCATGCCTGGTAGATATAGTACCAGATGAATTACACCAACAGGTTGCACATCAAACGGTTATAACCATGAATAAGTGATGTATTCATGACAAAGCTAAATCTACCATGAACCGTGTCTTTGATATGTGCCAGAACCTATCACTATACTGTTTACATGAAAGGTACTTTGTCAGTTGAGCAGAGAGTACTGAATTTCTTTGACCAGACCCAAGCGTACATATTTAACAACAAGTACTGAAATGGTTTGATGGGGACTTTAGAAAGAATCAAGTCTGTCACTTGTTTACCCATTTCATCGTTGCCTTTATTCAATAGACGTGACAAAATTACGCATTGCCTATGTGTGAATCATAATCTTTTTTTCGTCTCCCGTGTTCTAAGTTCTAACGCTGCAAAACTATTCTAGTTATACCGAGAGGAGGATCTCAAATCATCACTTTGTCCTACACAGTGTTAATCTTATGTCCTCCCAGTTTCATTGTCTCACAACATTACGCCCGAAACACTGTATATGCTAAGCAAGACAGCCCTGAAGCACTTCCAGAGCTCATTTGAGTTGCCTTTCAACATCCCAAGAAACAACAGAGGTCCCACTTTTCCCTCGCTATCCGGCAACATTTCGGTGTTATTTGACTGCCACGTAAATCGCAAGCGAGTTGCGAATCTGCAGCCTGAGGGTAACCGTGGCTTGGGCTTCTTGCTTTACAGCCACCCGCCACACGAAGACTCGATGGTATCCAACACCGTCGCTCTCGACCAATCAGGCTTGTTTCAGCTTCGTATCTCGTACCCGTGTCTACTGCAACGAGTCCATCAGTTAGCTATAAAAAAGATATTCCTATTGACTAATTTGTAGGATATGGAATCGAGAGTACGAAGCCATTAACAAAACTTTTTTTAAGATGTTGTACTGCATCTGGGTCCGTTTACCGAGCAGTTCTGTTTCCTGTCAACTGATTAATCAACTTCAGCTCGTGCAGTCATTTACCTTCTAAATGTGAACGTTTATATCTCATCAGCTGATGACGCTGAACGGCGCATATCTGTCAATATATACGTCCCAGCTCCCGGAATGCGACTTGGAACTCGAGAGCCTGTTTTCTGTTGGCCTGTGAAACATTATGAAGAACGAATGGTGATGATAAACCCCATTAAGCTATCACTGGAATCCGTGAAATGTTTAATGAATCTCATTACTAATGGCTAGCAGGATCCAACGGTATAAGATGATTAATTTAGCTAATCAGTGTTTTTAAAAGTAGTGCCAAAGATAACTTTAAGCACAGACTTGGTAAATATTTCGTTTCAGATCCACGACTGGTATTATTCGCGCCTCCATAGCTGTATGAAAAGTTTATAAGGTCTATCTTTTTGAGAAAAAAATCTGTGTGTCTTCCTGCTCTTACCACTTTAATCCACGAGATTCTGTTCTCTTCCGTTATCACAAACAGCCTCGTTAGGACCCAGTGGTCTGTTGTTGTTTGAATTCCTTTGTATTCTTTTGACTTCCTACCTTCACCATAAACAGACTTTGCGTTTAGAAGAAACATACATACACATATATACACACATGAACGTGGAGAACACACACAAGCACATTTACAGACACACACATACAAACACTGGTGGATATGTACACACCTCTACATACATACCCCACACACCTCCGTTGTGCAGTGGTTATCTCTGCGACCCACCAGTGTTTCAGGCCCGAGCTCGAGTTTGAGAGAGAGTTACCAGTTCACACTCAGCCCAGCTGTTCATCCTTCCCTTTGTGGTTAGTCGAGGAATCGGTACCCGGTGAAAACGTGTGTGTGTGTGTGTGTGTGTGTGTGTGTGTGTGTGTTTCAATAAGGCCAAGACATGTTTAAGGTTAAGCGGAGGCAATACAAGTGTAACACACTCTCCTTGCAACACACAAATGGTAATCACAAATAGTGATAAACACACACACACACACACACACACACACACACACACACACACAAACACAAACACACACATATAAGTATATATTTAAAGACAGATAGACAGATAGATATCATTTTCATATAGTTATCTAAAAGTATCAGGCGGAAGCAATCATATAAGCTTAACATAACATGTCAGATGTTTCTGATCCTTAGAAATACAGCCAATTGTCTGGATGGAATCAATTTGCAGAATGACGGCCACAAGAGAAAATAATTATCCTTCTCGAGTATCCTTCGACCCAGCACAAACATCGCGGTGTGATTTCTTCATCTAACTTTCCCGGCTTCCACCTCCCAAGCTCCTTCACGGAATTTCTGAGAACGGGGTTTTCCATCTCTTGAAGGCATACCGCGCTCACCACAAAGGATGGGAGATTAACGCTGATTGAATAAAGGCAAGTTTTTTGATTGCTTGCTGCCTGTGGTGGAGGCGGCGGTGGTGCTAGTGGCTAATATCGCAAAGGGAAGGCCATTTACCCGTAAAGAAGAAGGAAACTTTCTAGGCCAGGTCATTAAAACTCCCGCCACGCCAGAAGCCTGTCGTGACCGACAACACAGGAGGGCTATAAAGAATATGCCACGTATACAACCAACAACAAAATCTGAACAATCTTTTTCTTTACTCTGTTCTTGAAAAGCAGTAAAGATCCTGCAACATTGTAGGTTCCTTTGATCTCTCATGGCAGACGATGAAGGTCGGGGGTAGGAGGAGGATTGGAAGTAAGGGGTTGGATCGTGTTTGAACCAGATTAAAGATAACAAAATGAAGAATAAAAAGGCTTTATCTAATTCCAAGATGCCCTTTATTCTTCTTCTTCTTCAGGGTTGGTGCATTATATACTCAGGGATTTAGTATATTTCTTAATGCGTCTCCAACATACTCCTGAATTTACGCCCCGATAACTGCTCCAACACATCAAGCTAATGGAAGCATTAATCTGTGTGGGCGAGAAGCAATGAGCTCAGGGTGACGCCAGCGAGTGATACCACGGGTGCTGTGAAAGCCAGCATTTCCTACGCTGGGGGCGTGTGGTGTGTTACCCTTGGGGCTGGAATGTCCTGGGAGAGGAAAATGAATGGACCTCTGCCTCCAGGGGAGGAGAATGGCGTACATGGGTGGATATATAGCTTGGGAAGGTGAGAGTTAGCGTGACAAGCAAAGGGGGGAACATTTTAGCTGTGTGACAAACAAAGGGGAAACATTTTAGCTGATGATAATTCTCCTGTCATGCTTACGGCAGGGAGTCGAGGGTAAAAGCGTGTGTTGCTTTGAAAGGGACTTGCGATTTGGAAAAGATGATAAGACGGATATAGAGACTGACTTCCAGTAAGGAAGGAAAGTAAAAGTGCAAATAAAAAGCACCTTTTCAGTATATAAGTAAAAGAACCCTCAGCAAAGGGTCATGGTCCCTCGTCTTACACTTGTATGGAGAAACTAAAACAATTCAAAATGTAAAAGACCTTTGGGTTTGCATGTTTTTTGAGACGTCACGGTCAGTTGAACGCCCTAATCTCGACTCGGTTCAACGCTATATATATATATATATATATATATATATATATATATATATATATATATATATATACCCAAGCCTAATCTAGATGCCCAATTCATCGACCACCCCCTTGGGATGGATGAATAGCTGGGGTGACTGTGGACTTACTGCTGTAACCAGGATTGGAACCTATGTGCTCGACCCCGGGCGGCCCGTGAATGCATCATGGTCAGCAACGGTAACCGCTACACAGCGGAAGTCCGTAGTATTTACGAGCTCTGTCCTTCTACCGTCAACTTGCAAGGCTTTTCGCCTCAGTTTCGTATTGATACTGAATAATATAATCGCCCAGAGCAAGAATGGGTCGCTGGCTAAGGTGTGCGCCAGTTATCTGCACTGGTAGCCTCAGCATAAAGCCTGGAGACTCCTTGGCAGCATTGCTAATTATTGCGTCTCTTGTAGAGTCTAGTAAGCTGTTGGTTAGAAGGAGGGAGATGCTTTGGGTGCAGAGATACCCCGAGGAGGTGACACTTATGGGAGACTGATTGTGATTGTGAATGGTCGTAAACGGGGAAGGCTAGTAGAAAATGTGATGTGAGTGCCTGTTAGTCGACTGATAGATTGGGAGACTGATGGAAGATATGTCTATGGATAAACATAAAATTCAGGTCTGGCGAACCATTTCATTCCCTTCCTCGTTCCTTCTCCCTCTCAACGTATCCCTGAGAGCTAAAGACAATTATCATCATTCACAATAACTGATCGCTTTAGCCTAGAGCCACAGTCATCTATTGGCTTATCGCCTGTGCAGTTTTATTGTTGTGGATGTATTAGTTACGTGCACCAGGCACGAATGGGGAACATTTGATGCGGCGATGAACGCGTATTATTCCTTTCGTTCGGTATTTCTCTCTCGTCACGAACGCCTTAAAATACCACTCGCATTAAAACGCTCCCATGAAATTTCCTGCCTGTTATGCATGGAAATAAGCGGCAAGTATATTACTAACGAGAAATTGGATTCGGCACCGCAATTTGGCCCTGAAAATTGGATATTAAAGCAATTTCAGAAATTCTTACATTCAGCAGTAATAACGCAGTGTAACATTACTTCACGATGGCGTTCAAGTAATTGTTTCCCCTTCCAAGTGTTTTTTGTTTAGTTGGGGAAGAGAACACCTTAAAATCCAATAGAATTATGACACACAAGTACCTGTTTTGTAAGACTGAATCTATATGCAGAATTTCTATTTCCTTTCTGTTGATTAATCATGGGTAAGGATACGAGTTATTCTTTTCTTTTCTTTCCTGTTCTTTTATCTGTCAGAGGAGTAATTGCCTCACGCTTGGTGTCTGCAGCCACGAAGGACAACGGACATCTGTGGCTCAGCTAAGGTGCGCAAGCTCTTGGAAGGTAATAGTTCTGCCAAACAGTATTTCATGACTACTCCATCGCAGTATAAGTTGAGGATTAATCTTTTCACCGTTTCCGTCAGTTGATTCCACATTAGGTCATGGGTAGTGCATCTCAACCTCTTTGCAGCCCAGCTTGAGTCCGATGATATCTAGTAAAGGAATACGCATATTCTGATCTGGTGAGCGAATGGGGTAGGCCACTCCTCGCTGCTCAGGTCACTGGAAACATTAGATAGCTCTCTCATATTCATCTTCGTCATGTCCCCCTGAATCCTGAACATATCGGACCCTGCCTCCCCGAGATTCGCTATTGTCCCTGGAAATATTGACCGCCCGCACTTCCTTGAACGCCAGCCACGGCTCCTCGTCCTCAGGAACAGAGAGAGAGAGAGAGAGAGAGAGAGCCTTCCTTCCTTCCCTCCTCCTCCTCCGACCCAGTCTGTGTGTGTTTTTCCGGCTCGGCAAACAAGAACGTGTCTCCCTTGTATTTGTTGATTCGGTTAATCTTCTCTTTATCCCTGTTGTGTGACGCCGTTTATTCTAATTCCCAGGGTGATTTTCTGGCTAAGTTCCAGAAAGAGAGCTGGCAGTTGAGATCACAAGAAGCGAAGGGAGACGTGGGGGAGAGGGAAAAAGATATAAATGTAAGAAATGAAGCAGCAGTAGTCTAATCTCGTTTGGGGAAGTTTGCACCTGGACTGGGAGTCACGGTTGCACATGTATACACACATTGTCTGAGTGCCGTGTGAGGCAGGTCTTCTTCTGTTCCTCTTTTACGACAAGTCTATCCACTTCTCTCTGAACGGAAGTGAGTAAGAAAACCCAATTATCATTAATCTCCGTGCAATTTGCACCCGGGTTAACCAAGGCATTAAGATAAGAGACAGGCAGACGCGGCAGGGTTGAAGAGGCGCCTGCCTCCGCTCAAGTTAAGCCGTTGGCTGTTTTGGGTTTCTGCTCTTGATACGTAAACTGGGCGGTTCGTCTTCACTTCCTCGCTCTTCATCGCGCGCGTTGCTCTACCGTGCTGGGATACGCCAGGCTTACCTTTCTCGCCACCAGTCGTACCGAGCGGTCTTTCTCTGCAGGTGGAGCATGTGGTGGTGGTGGTGGTGGTGGTCTCTCTCCCTCTCTCTCTCTGACTCTGTCTCTCTCTCCCTCTCTCTCATGCCTTCCCATGACGGTGATGGAGGTGGTCAATACACGCCCTCGTGAAAATAATACGAGGGGGGTCACGGAAAATGTATGGGTGGGGTGGACACCCGCGCCAGAATTTCTTTACCTCTGAGAATTGTGCCTGAGATGATGCTTTGGGGAGACGTATGGCGGGTATACATCTTTGCACGAATTTGGGAGGAGAGGCAATACATTTAAGAAAGAAAGGCCGAATGATGCAGGGAGGTACGTTAGAAAATAGTGATTTTTATCTTTCTTTGGAGTTGAATCAGAGTTCAGGGAAGAAACTAGAATCAGATATGAGTAGACTGCGTTCAAGTTTAAGAATGAGTCGTCAAAAGACAGAACCAAAGCTTTAGAATGTACGTAACACAGAAGCGAGGGACGAATGTAAAACAGTGAAAGTCAAAAAGTTGGTGTTTGATTAGTCTAATAAAAAAGGCCCTTTTTTTCCTCGGGAGCCTTATGAAGAAAAACAGCCCTAAAGTCCTGGTATAAACTGTCAGTGTTAGAAGTCACTGAAAAACACAGTGATGGACTTCAAAAGCACTGTTTACGACGAATGGAACCAGCATTTGAAATACCCCTGGAATGGTGGCAGAGAATGATATGTTTAGTTCTTCTTGAAATGGACAATATAAATCCAAGTAAAAAGATTCCTAGCAAATTGTGAAAAAACCCCGAGTCTCAGAATGAGATGTCAAGGATCGGTCAGCTGGTTGGGTACGCTAGTCTATTGTCGTTTGTTGTATTTCATCCATGATGTAGAAAACTGGCAGAGAAAACACTGAGCTGGTAATTGCATCCACGAAACAAAGACGGAAAACGGAATGAGTGACTGAGCAGAACACAGGAAAACCAAGCCTCTCGGTTTCCGTCCATCAATGTCTTGTGAATGCTACAACAGATCTCAAAGTCATTATAACCGGAAAAGTTATATTCTTACGGTAGGAAAATTGCGAAAGACTGAGAATTTGGCGTTGAATATTCAAGATATGCTAAGTATTTCATCAGTTCACAATATAAGGTAGAAAATAGATAGTTCTTGAAAGGCAGTCTCTCGAAGGGAAACCGCTCCGGGTGTTGGAGGTTGGCAGAGCAAAGAATGATCATGATCATGAGAGTGGCCTTTGACTAGAGTCACTGGCAGAGTAAATCATGAGCCTCTGAGTTTGGCCATGCGGAATGAACGGATGAGCAGCAAATTTACGATGCAAATTTTGGCCAGTGAACTGAGGCGATGGCCCCCCCGTGAAAAACCACGAGAGAGAAGGGAAGGGAAGACGTTGGGCAAGATTCATACAGCCCACAATGGTAGGTGGAA
>JAYMFT010058272.1:0-15001 GCA_038088735.1 Panulirus argus | reverse complement strand
CTGTTGTCAACAACCTACTACCTAATGGGTTGCTCCAAGGGGATGGGATAATCCTTAAGTTAGCTGGGGTATTGGGAAGGGCCAATACACTGGCACATGAGCCCTCCCTCTCACTGGTGACAGGGTCACAAAATGAATTCTAGTCAGAGGAGTATTCCGTAGATTTGCAGGGGTCATGGGAGGGGCCATTACTCTACTGCCTGAGCCCTCCCTCTCGATGGCAGCAGGTGAGCTATGAAGCCTAGAGTTCTGTGTGCTCCAGTACATAAACACATTATGAAAGTGTGTGATTACCACAACAGATAACGCGTCAGTACATACATATCAATACACCATAAATACTTTTTCTTACAGTATCTTTTTTTAAGTATCTGACATTGCATGAGTAAAAAAGTACGCCCCACTCATGACCATCTGGGATGAAAGGTAAATGAATAGCTTTATGAAAAGAAAAATAGAGGAAAAATAAATCTGATCTCATGGCAACACTGCATCGGTCGGTCTTTTACTTATGAAATAATATAATAGATTTAAAGTTACCAGAGTTTCCGGACTTAAAAAGGGGAACACCATTTTAATAATGAGAAGAAAAAGGTTTATTGCCAGGAAGTGCAACAGAAGAGAGAGAAAATATGTGCAAATGTTACGTTACTTCAAGCACCCGTATCGTACTTCACTTTCTGTTGTTTTACAAAATCGCGCGTCTGTATCAGATGTATACACACATCCATGTGAGCATTTTCTCTTTTTTCTTTTTGTGATCAGTTTTGGAAAATGTCAAGAATTTGAGAAAAAATGTGCGTTCTAGGTACCTGTATGCTGAAGCCCCCTAACAACCAGTACCAGCCTATCACGAATAGGACAAAAGCAATGTTTACTACATACAATTAGAGGTGAGTTGCTAGTTGAAGGCAAAAGACTTTGATATAATAACTTGATTCTACAACTCCCCTTCTGTACTTTGTACATTAAGGTTTCCTCTTTTACGCTCACCTCTTTTTTATTTTCACTCCCTTCCAAAACAGTTTTTATTTTACCTAAGCTTTATACTCTACATCCTTCCAAAATCATCTATTTTTTTTTTTTATATATATATAATACACTATCATTGCAAGACAATGACGATGATATATGTATGAGTTAGATTTGTGGTGCCCTTATGTTACATACACTAGTGTAGTATAATAATTACCCCCTGTAACAACCAGAAAATGTTTGATATCTTTCTTTGTGATAATGTGGTATACCATCGCTCATGCACTATCGTTATATGCTTATTACTGCACTTGTCTGATTCCTTCTATCTTAGCTGTTACTTTCGCTTTTTTTTTTATATATATCTCGTGTATCAAACGCCTCTGAGTATATCCTGGAAAGGCTACATGTTACAGCCTTCTCCACATGCACATATTACCTTGTGATCGATGAAGAAGGTAAGAAACGTACCGACCCGAGAGAAGCTGTTTAGAATAACTATGTCTCCCCGTCACAATTTGCCGTTTTCTGTAACATTTTGTTCGAGAGAAATTTTCTTTTACAAGAACAAAGAAGCATGGAACGGTATTCCGTCTTAGATTATTATATAAGCTGTGCTCTTTCACCAGTGTTAGATGGTTGTTTGATGGTAATCATATTGTTATAATTAATTTAATGTGATAACCAAGTATGATGACACAGATCTAGCACTGACGACGAATGTGTTTTTGCAAAAATTAAAACTCAAACACAGGTACTTTGGATGATCAATGAGTTCATGAACTGAATCAGTTGGAATAAAGCAACCCATCTCATACACAACACACATATCCACATGGGAGGACCAACTGCACTACAACTAAACACGCTGGGCCGCTTCATATCAGTAATGGCATCCCGAGCAATCACACACACACACACACACACGACTTGTAGCTGGTAACAGCAACCAGAGCCAACACACCTGACATGTATGTGCCAGTTATGACACACCCTAGAACGAGGCTGTCATCATTTGACATGGGCACGTGTCAAGCTAGTCTTGCCAAATCTTTTACACACACCAAAAGTTCGCAGAAAATAGAAAGAAAAAAAACTTACATTATATACATTCAGTCCAGGTAGAGCATAAACCGCGAGCGATTTACCTATTTTCATAAAGTTATTTGCTCATTAACCTTCATATGCATCCATTTCCCTGGCGCCTGTAGCTAAGGCGGTAACAGTAGTAACGATTTCACATCCATTACACGCCAGTGGTGTTATGATGCAAAAAGAGGCTTGTAAATTATCCATTATCTTGAAAGGAAAGAAGGATTTGTTTAGTAATGTCATCAGTAAATGAATATATATATATATATATATATATATATATATATATATATATATATAATGAAATAGAACTCTGTCTTTTTTATTACTTATATCATTTTTATCCAAGTAAGGTACGGACGAATAACATCGTGAAGGTGTATTGGTGAGAAGCAGCTGCAGAAACGTGTGGACTGAGAGTCCTCCTCTCCTGTATCATTGCGCTCTAAACGTATGAACAGAAGATGGAGCGAAGCGATTATTTCACCTTGAAGTCGTAGTCCTTGCTCTTGACGCTTCCTCGTTAGTGTAGGACAAGGCGAACAAGCAGAATATAATTAAATCATCATACAGCCTCAGAACCCCTTTTATGGGACTCCTGTCGCTTCGAAGCTGCTCTCCAGTCAGGAGCATGGAAATGATGGATCCCTTTAGTATGAGAAGTTCCCCGACTAGACTAGACTCCTTTTTCGTCCACTGCCGTTGTTACAGCCTCACCGGCAGCTCGTCCTTACCCGCGTAGCGAGATAGGATCAGTAACAGGAATAACAGCCTCATTCGCACACATCCACTCTCTCCTGTCGTGCATAATGCATTGAAACCAGAACCCTCGCTCCCTATCCACAGCCAAGCCCCACAAACCTTCCAGTGGTTCTCCTGACCGCTTCATATGCCCTGGTTCGGTTGCCTGACAGCACTTCGTCCCCTGATATGGTAACTTTGATAATGTACCTCGTGAAGAACTGTTTACTCTCAACGCCATCATCCATTTGGTTTCTCCTCTCCTCCATGGCGGACAGCTTGTGTAGCCCTCAGCATTTCATTATAGCTCGGCCTTCTTAATTCCAGTATCATTCTTGGTTGCTTTTCTCTGAACCTTCTCAATCATGTCTTTATGCTTCACATGTCTGTGCTTGGAATGACCAGAACCGAGAGGTATAATCCAGTTTTGGTCTAATATATGCTGTGAATAGCTTGCCAAATTTTCTCATCCATACCACTGATTGATATTTTGATATTTGTGTGCTGACTGCTTCTTTCTCAGTTCTCCACGTGTGTGTGTGTGTGTGTGTGTTTTTGATTAAAACTTTTTGAATCAATCGATTCGATAATGTCGATATTAAGTAGTTCTTTGAAGGAAAGTGAGTTAGAAAAAAAAAAAGGTATAAATACTAATACACTGGTAGAGAAGTCGACAAGTAAGGCAAGATGTGTAAAGAAACAGCAGATTGCACCAGGGATTAAAATGTTTATGATACTGCATGACAGACGAGAGCAGGTACGAGGTGCGATCCCAAGAACTCGTAACTCCAGACACATATTGTGTAGGCCAAGCTTGTCCAACAGAATTAAGTTGCTTAGGTGCACAACACCGCAGAAGATATATAGTAAAACTTAAAAATTATCCCCCAGCGTTTTTGTAGATAAGTCAGGCTTGCTTTCTTAAACAGATCACATGAATATTCCCTCTTCTGAATCTTTTTCACAGCTAGGTTAGGTTGTTTCTATTCTAACCTAAACCAACTCATCCCAACCCAACCTAACATAGCTTAACATTGCCTAGAAAAACGTTAAAGGCAAATCTTCAGGTGATCCAATATATGTAATAACAATGTCGGACCGTGATTAATCCATCAAATAAGTATGGAAACATTGTTTTAAGAGGATGAATTAGATAAAATAATGAGATATGATTGTAACTTTTCTTGAAAGATATCAGCCATGAGAATCAGCGAATGGAAACGTCAGTGAAAAGGGCAAATGCCAAAGACGTAGATCTTAATTCGTCACAGACATGTCATCATGTGGCCGCATGTGTCCAGGTGGGGTACATGTTGCAGGAGTCTGGCTAGTGTAGGCAGTATAGCTCTTTAATCATCAGGTGTGCGTGCATATGAGTTGCCTATACGTATTATTTATCAACAATGATCGTGTATGAGTTGTATTACTGGAAACATTATCAGAATTATAACTGATGAATGTTTGTCATTTCACATAATTTCCATTCTGTGTTTTCCCTAAATTTCGAGCAGCATACAGATGCTTATGAAAATAAAAATCATGGAAACGTTTCGGTTTTCTTATTTCTCACAAGTCAATGTCGGCAGTTATGCCGGCATGCATAAGCTGAAGGATAGGAAGGAATCATTAAACGACTGAATTATTCAATGATGATAATCTGTTTGCCCTTGAATAGCTTTATTTACCCCTTTCTACATGTTGATCCGGAAGTGTTCGTACCTGGCAACTGCACGAGGAACCACACGCCATCCTTCATGGCCAGGCAGCTGAGACTGGATGACCGAAGGTTTACGCAAACATGACCTTCTTGAGGACCAAAAACATCTGTTGCATCGGATAACAATGCACTTTGATCGTTTACTAGTTAGTATAAATGAGACTTATTTGTGAGCATCAACAGGAAGAATGGCAAGCGATCATCGCTTAGTTTGGCCTTACCCTTCGAGACTTGGCAACGCCGCCTGGAGACGAGACTTGGCAACTGTGACTTTGTTGTGGCAAACCTTCAGTACGACTGGTGACGCCACACGTGCAAGGTGTTATCTAGTTAGCTACTGGTTGTTGTAGTATCGTACATCTTTACCATCAGATAATCGTGTTCAGCTGATTTTGATTATCATGTAAATTCCCAGTGTGTGAAATCTCAACAGAACATCGTTGCGCGCCCGTGTGTAGGTGCTGGACGCTATAGTTCGTACTCAAGGTCCCAGGTCAACGACTTGGGTTTGCTGACTAGAACATTGGTTACGAGGATTTTATATAATCTTTGTATCTGCTTCAGAAAACACACTCCAGCATCTGGAAGGAGAAGAAGAGGAGAGTCAAGCCAGACGGGAGTCCGTTTCCGGAATACAAAGATGGCTTTTAGAGTCTGGATTGCTGTTTCTTTGTTGCTCTTGTCTTTCTGCAGTCTGGTAAGCTTCTGTATAGATCTTTATGTATTTGCATTGTTAGATATGAGTTGCTACTTTTATTTCTTTGTCAGGGTGTCTGAGGTTACGTCATAGGCCACAAGTCATCTCTCTTGCAGCAATACTTGCCATTGTTATGGCCAGATTATGATTACAGGACACAGTGTTTTTCTATACTTTATGGATGTAGGCTGTGCCACTAGCACTAAACTTACACATTTTATAGGTTTTCCGTATGGTCTTTAGGTCTTATAAAGTTACGAAAGATGATATAGTGTCACGCGATTATATTTTTATATAAGCGTTTCAACGGGGGGGCCGAAGGGCTGCCGGCATCTAAGCGTAACCCTCAGACTCACCCGCAACTTTATTTTAGGTTAGGTTAAGGGTTAAGATTGGCTTGGATTGCTGTTTTGACACTGTCATGTGTACGACTGTTACAGTCCTCTGGGACGCCGGTAACACTTCGACTTATCATCATTTGTACTTTGTTCAGAATTCATTGTTCTTTGTAGTTTATAGGAAGTTGAACATTGTGCTTTGGTTTGCTGTATGCAAATTAGTGGTTGGTTTTTATATATTTTAATGCTGTGGTGTTTGATATGTTGATGAGATTCATAAATAAGAAACATTTGGTTATTTTGCAAGCAAGTCGGCGCTGGTATGGGTCAAAATTGCTTGATTGACGCTAGTGGGTCATACATTATGCTGCCGACAAGCTAGAACGATGTCCTGGTATTTTGCTTGTTCCGGATTACAGGGTAGTCATCATACAAGAATGCTTTTTGTGATCACTCACGCATGCTGAATTGAACAGTGATTTGCTGGAAGGTTGGTGGCATCGAGCATGTCACCATAAACATTGTAAAGCACCTATAGCAGTTTGTTTTGTGACCGAACCAAAATGGGGACCTGCTAGACCTAAGACATCCATACAGAAATGCATGATAAATGACCTCAGCTTATTACATACATCTTAATTGCGAAAAACATTTATGATTGTCCGGTCGTAGCTGCAATTGAGATGTGATATTTTAATCTCTATGTACTTTTTTCTTATTTGATTATGGGTGGTAATACCACCATTAACTGCTACAACTAAAACGTCGAGCACGTTACAATGCAGGTATCTTGGGGTGTGTTGGTACAGTTCACTGTAGTTTGTCATAAAATGTCCAGCAATTTACTGGAACCCATGATAATCATGAAGTGTGAAGGACAGATTTATAATAAAGAAAAAAAAAGCGACAGCTAATGTAATTGTAACATCATTCGTCATAGCAAGTCGATACATGTAAAAAGAATGTGCATTTCTGTCACAGTTGTATCAGTGCCAAATTGTGTTACCCCAGCCACGTGGGGAAGCCTGCATCATGATCATCTTGCATGAAGTAATTGCTTGCATGACATGTTAAGCATAAAGCAATAGAAAGAGATAAGGACATTGGACGTATAATTTGTGCAGTGCAGCAGACGAAAACATGGACACTCGGAAGCTGATATTACAGCCCTAAACCTTTTTCCATGTGGGGCAAAACGGTGGAGTGGCCCTGTGTAGTTTAACCACAGCACAGCTAAAACGAACCCATTTCATACTCTCATCACGGCCATTGTGGTGAATGCCTGTGCGTACCGTGCAGCCGGAACTAAATTTCTGTGTTCCTTTGACATCTGCAACTGCTCTCCATCTTTTAGTTGAATATGGCATATTTCTGATATATATATATATATATATATATATATATATATATATATATATATATATATATATATATATAATCAATAGTATTAAATTTGCTAACGAGACTTCCATACGTAGCCTGTGCTAAATCGTATTTGCCATTGGTACTCAAATTTCACACTTACATAGTTGGACATGATTAACATAGGTTTGCAAAGTACATATACTATTTTTTTTCAATTTGAGTCTTGAAAAAGTATCATAAGCTTATAATTGTACGTGATGATGGGATGAATAACTAAAATATGAGGCCAAGATAGGATAGGTAGAGATTTGCCCTTGACTATGGCAGGAAACCCATGGAACTGTGGTACCAGAGTCTGTTTATCTGTATAGTATCAGTAACTCAGAGAAAGGGATAAGGGATGTGGAAAACCATATCCAAACTCCCTAGCAGTAAAGATTTACTGTTCAGTTTTCTCGTAGAAATAAACTTGTATTGCGAATTTTGGAGTACCGTGCAAATGACACCGGATGGATGACAACATGCAGGACACAGCGAGCGGCCATGCGGATCCCAGGCAGCACCAGGCGTTTGTCTGGTGTGATCTTCCAGAGTCTGCTTCTACCCCCACCACACCCCAGGGCTTGCTTGGCCCAGGCAAACGTTTGGAAGCCGCAAGCCCGAAGGCCCACGCAGCCTCCACAGCTTGGCTTGCGTGGTACACATTTGCGATTAATTGTCTAGGGCATTTTTAAACTTTACCACTGTGCATTCCATGGTGTGTCTAATGATTGCAAGCGAAATGTTGAAGAGGGAAGTTTTAGGGTAAAACCACTCCATACCAAGTTTTCAAAGTGTACAGAATCATTATGTACCACTTTTATCAGAGTCTGCCTTCCGGACAAGTCGTCCCAAAGTAATTTGTGGATGTCCTCACTCCCTACACTATGTACAATGACATTTACAGATGACCAACACAAAGCATCCACCTGGCACTAATCCAGTTTCTGTAGAGCTTTATTTAGTGTGTAACTTGATATGTAAACTGAGTGAAACCTGTATAGAATGGAAAGAAATCGTACAACTTATAGTTGTTAATCCTTTTTCATGCACCCACTCATGTTTTGTCACACTGTAAAAGTAAACATTTTTTTTTATGAAAGTTCACTGAAGCATAACAGTGGGAACTGTGTCTTCTTAAGTAACTGATGTACCTGGGAGGAGGAAACTAATGTGTGCTGGTCCTCAAATATCTGTTACAGCTCAAAACTTGTATAATTACAAGTTCACAAACGTCTGTTGTGTTAGAATGCCACAGTTCACTTCATAATCATAACAATTTCGCAAAGAATCTGAAATAAAACAACATTTTCTAGTAATAACTATCATCCCTTTTTTTCTCCCAAGAAACAGAGAATCCAAATGCTATTTGACATTCCAATCCTTTGAAAATTAGAAAGTATTCCTTCTAAAAAAATAAGATAGCAGAAAATAAAGTTGCAGAATATTTCTGAAAGGTTAACCATTTGTATGTATTTTGTTGGTGTAGTGTTGAAGGTTCTGCCGCTCTGGGTGTGATTAATTCAAATTTTTGTCTTGGCTCTTTCTTCAGCTTTTTATTCTCCATTATCTTTTTTTGAGTTTCAGAGATGATTGTATCAAAAACCAGCAGTTGAGTCTATTATAAAGGTTGTGATTGTAGATGTCATGCAGATTAATTATTGATATATGTAACATAAAAAAATTATCAGTAGCCAACATTGTGTTTTGGGAAATGTTGCACATTGCTGACGCTTGTTATGCCCTGTTAACCCTTCTTTCGCTCTTGATATCAGATACAGAGGTTTCTTGTTTCTAATCATCTCTTGAATCTGGGTCAATTTTTTTCAATCATGATATATGCTGCTGCTGAGAAGAACACTTTTCCTTTCCTAGGAATATGTTGGACACCATTTTTACATCACTTTGGAAACCAGGGATGCTGTCATTTGCACATCTAGTTTTTATTTTCAAATGTGCTTAATGAATTTTCCATTTGGTCTTCCTGATCTTGTCCACCACAGTCAAGTTATAATTCAACATGGTTTTTTATAGGCCCTTCAAATGGTGAACCAATTGTCCATTGTAATTATTTTCCCTGATACTAAAGAATGGAGAAATCAGCTCAGGAAACACAGTTACAAGGGAATTGTCTATCTAGAATGGCTGCTTGCCTGCATAAAACTCCATTTTGCATATATAGTATCTAGTGTGTATCTTGGCATCAGTCGTTGCAAGTATCTTTGTACCTTATTGGGCAGGTGTATGTAGCATATATTATCTAAAGGGACTTTTGCCTTGAAACCTACAAGCATATCATTAACTAACACACAGTGAGGTAGAATGATTCACAAAGCAAGTTTACCAAGGTGGTGGTTGGCAGGCAGCCACCTGCTTGGGTATCAGAAGGGTTAGTGATTGCTGCATAGCAAGCCAGCTCTTCAGCCTCACCCACACATGGCCTGCTGGCTTTCTGTCCACAAACACACAAAATCTTGTCATACATAACACTTGACTTAACTCGCACAGCTCATTCTTCGCAACTCTTAAGATTTGCCTTTGGTGAGTGGTATATGCTAGCCTTACCTTTTGGCAAATTGGTATGGAGCTATAGATAGGTATAATTTAAGTAGAAGAAGTCGTTAGAAACAGTAGGTAGGAGCATTTAGGTAGAAGTAGTAGTTTGGAACACTGGACATTTGGCAGGAACATTATTTAGAAGTAGTCTGCAGGAATA
This sequence comes from Panulirus argus, assembly GCA_038088735.1. NCBI lineage: Eukaryota > Metazoa > Arthropoda > Malacostraca > Decapoda > Palinuridae > Panulirus > Panulirus argus. The sequence continues at coordinate 5,321 of JAYMFT010058272.1, read as the reverse complement.
TAAGGTAGGAGCCTTTAAAAACAGTGCTAAAGTTACCATCTGCCAGTAGCCTGTTAAGGGTGAAGCACTAAGGCTAAAACATGGCTCTGGAGTTCAGCAGTTATTGAACTCCATACAGGAGGTGAAAATGAATTGCAGACCTTATAGAATATGAAACAGAAGCTACAGTTCACTTAGCAAGGGAAAGAAAGCTTGTCGTATGACACACAGGAAAAGGAAGATGGGGAAAAAACTATTCATGATATAAAATACCCCAAATTCTTGTACTTATATGCAAAATACATTTCAAAGGCTACAAATTCCATTGGCCTCCAAAGAATAGAAGAGGGTACATTCATGGATGATTGTCATGAGTGAGATTCTTACAAAGAAATATGAATTTGTGTTCAGTTAGCCAAAAACCACCTTGAAAGATAAACCACTCAACTGATTTCTTCCAAAATATTGATTTCTTAATTTAACACAGCAGATCTTTTCTCTGACTTCGAGAGGGCCATTGAGAGCAAGCCAGTGCGCCCTGCCCCAGAAATGGACTCCTGTAAATTTTTCTTTTTACAGAATGTAAAACCTTGCATTAACACTAAATATCCTACTTAGAAAGAGTCTTTATATCAGATATAAAGACTTTGCAAAAGTATTTGGTGAATATTTCCATGGTGTCATAGCAAATAAAATGCAAAGGATGGGAATAACAGATTGTATCATTTTATATCAGGCCATTTCCTGTGCCTCCACAGTAATATATTGTTCACCCAAGGAAGTGTACTAGTACAACTCCTGCTCCTCATTGCAGATGATACTAGAATACGTATGTTAACCTTCTCAGTAGAAGAAACAGAGAAACTACAAACAGTCAACAAAAATTTTCACTTTGCCCCCAAAAATATCATGCATAACATTAGGAATGAGTGCCAGTTTCTACAAAGCTTGAGATAGAGATTGATATTTAGGACTGTTAGAGCCCTTGTAAGTAAAGAACAAGGTGATCATACGAAGGAAAGTTCATCATTCCAATCATTGCACTGAAACTGCCAGCGAAGGATCACCTTTGACAAGGCAGTATTATCGTCAATCTTGTCAAAGGATTTTTTTGCTTCAAAGGAATCCTCTCTTAATATAGACCTTTGCGGGATTTCAGGATGGGGAAGCAGTAACCTGGTTAATACTTAGGTGCAAAAGCATAATTCCCACCTGCATCTCATTCTAAATGTCACTTGTTTCCTTCTGTTGGGTTTCAAAACACCTTAAAACCCAGCAGTTGCAAACAAGTTGAGCATAACCATATCTTTCACTCTGTCGTATATACCCCAGTATTGAAATCGTTATAAAGATATCTGCTCCCAAGAGCTTGGGTTTTTGTAGAGGTGCTGTAATTGTTTTTCTTGTGAGCAGTTTTTTCATGCTTTTTTTTTTTCCCCTACTGGAAGATCCTTGCATTTCTTGGGTGGCTCTTCCTCCACCTCTGTTTGAATGAGTAGAATCCTTAAGCTCGGGTTATCACTTCTTTACAGTTGTTCCACTCTGCTATGATGTTATTGCCCTTTCCCTATTTTGATAGTATTTTAGGCAGATGTGAAAACATCAGGGGAACTCTGATTAATTTCCTATTTCTGTTTCTCATACCCAATTTCTTTTTCTTCCAAAATGGCCTGGACAGAGGCATATTTTTCTTGTTCCATATTGGTGACTATAGAAGTGAATTGGTAGTATGAAAGTGTTGTTTCAGATAAATTTAGGAATGAGTCATGAGTGTGGGAGGAGAAGGATAAAAAAGTGACTGTGATGTTAGTTTGCATGATGTAAATTGGATTTTGTAAATGAGTTTAGATATTTTGGAAGTAATGCTCAGTACAAATGGTAGTGGGAAAGGTGAAGTTAGGTGTAGAGTTTTGCAAAGGAAATATGGGTGTGCTGAAAGGTCTTATTAATGGTAAAAGAACTTTGTGAGAAGCTTAAAAGGAGGTTTACTTATTGTATCTTTGATGTGTGGATGTGAAACCATTACGGTAGTCAGGATAGGTAGAAGTAAGTACATTGGAGATGGGTAATTTTTACAGAATATGATAGTTAAAGGTAGGAGGATAGATAAGGTGAAGACTGAAGATACGAAGACTGTGTGTGGTATAGAGAAATAATTAGATATGTGCTTGGATGAGTGTCTCATATATGGTCATGTAGATCGTGTGGCAGATCAAAGATGGGTGAAGATATATTTTAACTTTGTTAAAGATAGAAAGGGTTAGATTGCTTAGGAGATGGAGGTGATGCCAGGAGAAAATCACTTATGTTTAGGGATATTTCCAATGAGGATGCCTGAGGAATGATTTAGGATTGGATGCATTATGTGTATAAAGAGGTGGTGACTTAATTCAACATGACTTGTTTCACTTAGTCACACTGTAGTTGGATGTAGGATGTGTATGTTTTATTTAAACTTGGCAGCATGAAAGTGGTGTGAAATCCAGGTGGAATGGAGATTTTGTAGTAAGTGACAAGAAAAATCCAGTAAGTTTTGTATTAATTGCAACAGTTCATTGCTCCTTAGAGGTTGTTCCTTTTGTATCACTTCATCTGGCTAAGTTAATGAAATACCTGACAGCCACACCGTTCTACAAATGTTGTGTGAGCATTGGCAACTTCAAGAATTACCATTATGTGTGTTTTATTCATTCTGTAGCAAGACTTTGTTTTCTTATTTTTTTCAAGACTCATGATATACATTTCTGTAAGGGGCAGGCATGTCAGCACTTGAAAATCAGATGACAAATTTTTGAATTTTTTTCACAGCTGGTCCAGCCTTGTTATAGGCACATTAGGCAGGCTCTGGTGTCAGTTACCAGTACATTAAAGAAAAATATCAGGATTTCATTGTGCACTCTTTTTTCAACATAGCTTGAATGCAAACTTTTTAACTGAGTTTCTGTATTATATTAAAAAGAGGATTAGTATCGATAAATGCACCGGGAGTCTACGCTCGTGAAGATATAAAGAATATTTTAGAGGCACACAGTGATTCTTTACTTTTAAAATCCATCATCACCAATCGTACGTGATTTTGAAGATGGAAATGATGCATTCATAGAGACTGGACTGAGAACAGCATTTTTCTTGTTGCGGTCCACTGTACTTTGCATGGCTGAGTACGTAATATCGTTTGTATGTCCTCTGCATCATTACGGATAATTTAGATGTCGTTGCCAATCCATGGGACAGTTAGGGGTTCAGTGTTGCAAAGTTGGATGGGAAAAGATAGGCCATTAAAATGTGTATGTGAACGTGAAAAGGCAAGCAGCTGAAAGTGAAGGGGTGCAATTAGTTATTTGAGTTTGCTTTTAGTAGGTGAGTGTACTCGAACACCAACTTTCAAGTTCTTTGAGCTATCTATGAATTTGATGTGAATGGCAATAGGGGAAATTTACCAAGATGGAAGTTTGTAATCCATATGTTTTTCTACAATCATTAATCCATTTTTTCGCTAAGGTCTGGGCCATTTGGAAATGTGAAGAATCGGAGCTTGTTTTCCATCATGTGGTTGTTACAACCGTATGCAGTACAGGAAAGAGGCATAGTTGTATATAATAATTTACGAACAGGCGGGACACGAAGTGGAAGCGAATGGAAAGCCACGCCAAGTTTGCAATTGCATTTGCTGACGCATGGCAACAGTATGGTCGATGCGCTCGCAATCCGAGTCCTCGAGAATAAAAGGGGACCTTATTTTGCAATAAAATATTTAATGCGGATGGGGGATGAGTGGTGGTGGCAGTTTGCATGGTTACGGACTCGGATTTGCCACGCATAGTTTAGTATCCGAAGACTTCAAAGACGCAAGTGTTTATTAAATGATATTATTATTACAGGTTATGATTATGATGACAGAGTGGTCCGGTCCGCTCTTGGTTCGACCCCCCAAGTTTACGGGCCTGCTGTACAGTACCAGGACATAGTTGTTGAAACGAAAGACCATAGAGTATGGTCTTCGGTAGAAACAACCTAGAGCCTATTGCAGGGTTAGTCCATATGTTGAAGAATGCAGAATAATAATTTATTGACTGTGTAATGTAGCTGGAAATTCTCCAAAACGTGTAATGTAGCTGGAAATTCTCCAAAACTTTGCGTTCATGTACGTGGTTTATGTAGACAAATTTGGGGTCTCATCTCTTAGCTCATTTGGCTTTTCTCCCTCAAATCTAGCTCCCTCTCAGCCCTATTTTCGTCCATGTTGGTGAATGAGCTTCCCCCCTTTATCAAGATAGGTGTCCCTCATGGTTCTGTCCTGGCCCCTACACTTTTTCTCCTTTTTATCATCGATTTCCTTTCTTCTGCAAACAACCAAATGCACACTGACGACTCATCACATCCTTCAGTTTTGCTTCCTCTCTCAGACTTGGACAGGATATTTCGGTGGGTTAAACGAAATTCGTTTAAGTGTAATGCCTCCAAGACCCAGTTGCTACCCATCTCTCTATCGAAACTTCCTCGCAACTCTCCTGTCTCTGTTGACGGTTCTGGGAATAGCTAAGTCTGCCTCTAAGAAACTAGGAGTCCTGTTTAGATGTCGAAATTTCTTTTCTAACGAACAGTTGCTCCGTTTATACAAAGGATTGACCCGTCCTTGTATGAAGTACTACTCTCACATCTGGGGTGGTTCTGGCTCTGTATCCTTACTTGACAAGAGTTGAGTTGAAAGTGGTTTGGAGGAAAAAATATATAATCGCCTTTCTTAATGCTTTGATACCCTGACCTGGAAGGTTCTGTTCTGAAGAAATGTTGTTCAGATGAAGTCCTTTGAGGTAAAGTTTAACCCGAGTCAGAGGAAGAGATAATGGAAACAAACGGATTAGTGACAGGTTAAAACTCAAAAGAAGTGCTCTCCAAAAGCTTTTTTAAGTAGAACAACATTATCGCCAGTAGGAATCTCATATTCATCATTTGCCCAGAAGACTGGGGCAAACTGAACCATATTAAGTGTAGCTCCAAATGATATTTGTTTAAAGGCAAGCCAGGAATGTGGGGGGTGGGGGTCTCTTAATTAGGATGACGTGCGTTATTCGCTTTGTCCATCCGTGAAAGTTCTTTTCTATATTCCCTTTTTTTTTTCCACTCCTGTTCAGCGGGTGTGCTTTAATAGTCCTTATCTAATGCTGGGAGACCTGTACGAATCCTGTTAACATAGCCGGTGTCGGATCATTTGTGATTGACCATGGTAGTCTTAACTTGTCCTGTGATCAAGCCTATATGAACGGTCTTTTATATATATATATATATATATATATATATATATATATATATATATATATATATATATATATATATATATA
>JAYMFT010058261.1:0-15003 GCA_038088735.1 Panulirus argus | reverse complement strand
CTCTCTCACCCCAACTCTCATTTGCCCTCTTTTTCAACCTTTGCACCTTCCTCTTGACCTCCTGCCGCTTTCTCTTACACATCTCCCAGTCATTTGCCCTCCTTCCTTGTATCGTCCAAATGCCTCTCTTTTCTCTTTCACTACAAAGAGGTAAATGGTATTAACTCTGCTTTTCTATGGATGAAAATTTTCACTCTGGAAAAACAAACCTCTTGCTAACTTTTTTTATTTGAATTTTTTCAACTATGTTAGTTTTATCCACTAAAATAAAGGAACTTCCATTTGGACAGTAATCTAACATTATTTTCTGAGTTCATGAAAATTTCATTAAATGCAGTGCATATACTTAAAAATGAGCATAAAATCATATATCATCCAAATCATATGGTTTTCACTATACCTGTGAATTAAGGTCCTTATTATGGTGTGGATGTGATCAACTGCTAGTTTTCAATATAACACCAGTTCCTGATTGCCTGATTTTGTTTATGATACCTTGTTACATGCCAAACTGAATGTTATCAAACGTTTGAATTCAACTGGTAGTCACTTTAGAACTGCTTGACTATTTTCTTTATGCAGTTGCATTTCAAAATCATACTGTTCCAAGCCTTAAGTAATCTGCCATTGTTAAAGCGTCAGCAAAAGTTAAAACAGGACCTTACCCATGATGGGGGATGGAAAAATTGAGGATGAAAACTTATCAATATTCTAAATCTGCAATATACAAATTCATCTCATGCACTGCATTACCACAATTCCCCTTTACTACATGAATAATAAAGCCAAAAGGGTAAATGAATTAAATAAACTTTCAAAATAACCTTTTAAGAAGTATCTCAAAACAATCTGATTTCTAACCTATCACAACTATGCAGTAATTCATTCATCAGACTTTATATAACAGAATTATACAATTCTAAACTCACAAACAAAAGTAAATGAGATGCTTTAGACTGAACAAGCACTTGTGATAGAAGTAAAGAAGCAATCCTCAAAAATACTAACATGCTCCATGCAAAGGGCAAGCATAATTACTCAAAACCAAAGTATCATCTGAGCTTCTATCAAATCTTTGATATCTATGGCATCTTCTGTGGAGTAACTACTTACAAATTAACCTTGATTACTAAAAAGTATATATATCTAAGTCTCATTTCATTTATACCTTCTGCCTCACCTTCTACGTCCCCCTGCTGGCTCTCTGTCTCATACAGGAGGATTTTTTTCATTTTACGGTAGTTCAGGTTGTCAAACTCACGAACAGCCTTCTTGGTACGGGCAATTAGATCCAAGATAATATGAGGTGAACGGTGTCTCAAGATGAATTCGTGCTGCAAAGAGAAGTTCATACAATTGTAAACGTGAGAGTTACTTTACAGAGATAAGTTTGTCATCTTTACCTTCTTCTAAACATCAGTTGCATTACCACATACATGGAAAAATTCATCACATTTTTTACATATTTCTATGTAACAATGTGCACTCCACACTTCTTTCATATACTGTGAATAGAATCCTGAGCTTTAAGAGTGTTGAATAAGTATAGAATCCAGAGTTTTAACAGTGTTGTATAAGTACAAGTCTCTGGCCCTGAATGGAAAAGGACAAAAGACTGGCACGTTGGATATTAAGTGCCTCCAGCTAATGTGTGAAGTGGGTACAGTTGATCAAGTGAGGAATGACAGGGTAAAAGACATGTGATTTTAAGTGGAATATAACTAATGTGTGTGCTAATATGGTTTTCATGCATGATTCCTCCATACAATGTTTAAATTTTTTTTTTTGTCACCAAGTTCAACTTTATTTCCTTGCAAGGGTATTTCAACTTTAATTTTATCATTATCATCCATACAAAATTTCACTCCTATACATCTGTGGTTTTCATGCATTACATATGACAGTTAGCGAATGCATGTGGGCAAATTAGGTCTTTTCTATGTCTGTTCCTGGAACTACCTAGCTAATATGGAAAATGGTGAACAAGTATGAAAGTAAGAAAACAATAAACTATAATAAAAAAATCAAGTATAATTATATAAACTCATCCAAAACTTCCATTTCTTCCCCATGCAAATTGAAATCTTAATTCTAATCATATTTACTTTCAACACCCTCTTCCTGCACAAATCACTGAGGCAGCCTGCAGGCTTTATCCAGCTCTTCCTTGGATTCAGTTAACAGTAGAGCATCTGCATAGAGCAACCATGGAAACTCCCATTTTTTTGCCACAATTTAATATTACAATATAATCAACCCATCTTGCTCTTATCTCATCCAAATGCCCCATCCAAAAAAATATTTAAACAACCATATCAACACCAAGTAACCCTAACATACTCATATTTACTTCAAACCACTCATATCAATAATAAAAGCTCTTAACAGCTTTCAAAAGCCTTTCATGCACACCATATTGAGTTAGACCTTCTAAGACTGATTTCCTATTCACTTCTATCAATCCATTTATCTATATCTTTGATGCCCATTCCATCTGGGAACTACCATCAAGGGGTGGCCATGGCAAAAGAGCCTCTACTTATCCCTGTCCTTACATGCCTCCCTTGCATACACCATTCAACACATTCTTCCTCTGTTTCTCTCCCTCCAGTAATCTTCCACCCTCTTTGTTCATGTCACTTACAACAACCACTTTAATTGTAATGTCATACACTCTAATTGTAAAACCCCACTCCTGCATTCTTTCCAATTGTCCAAACCACCTCAAAGTATTACGTTTCACCCATTCTTCCACTCCACAATTCACTCCATTTGCATTCCTTGCCATATCACATCTCTCATACACCCTTACATTTCTTTCTTCATTCCATCTAGTCACATCAGATGCTCTTCTCAAATAGCTCATTTCCACAGACTGGATTCTTGACCTCTGTACCTCACTCCACATCCATGTTTCGGCTGCACAGGCCAGGGTTGGGAGGACTATGCTGTCCCTTAATCCTCTTTTCACTTCCATACTTCACATTATCACTTACATTTTCTAAATCTATACATACTGCATACACCTTCTTCTTTTGTTTTAGACCATTCTCTATTTATTCTTTAATCCAAAAATCTGACCTATGCAATATCCTCCAACCCACTACTCCTTTCATCTTCACCAAGTTCAATAATCCTTTTAATATGATCAAGGACTATCATACCAAACACCTTGCCAACTGTGAAAAGATGAATTACTCCTCTGCAATTCTTTCAATCACTTTCACTCCCTTTTTCTTTATATAATGAAACAAATTTTTTTAGTCCAGGCTTCCAGCACATGAATACTTTTCAATGTTTCCATACAAACTTCCAAATCGACTACACAGGGTGGCATCAGGAGTGGATGGGGGTGAGCAAGTGTGAATATGTACATGGGTATATGCATGTGTATGTGTATGTATATATATATGTATATGTTGGTATGTATATATATATACTGTGCATATATGTATATATGTGTGTATGTGGGGGGGATGGGTCTTTCTTCATCTGTTTCCTGGCGCTACCTTGCTGACGCGGGAAACAGCGATCAAGTATAATATATAAATAAATAAATAAATAAATAAATAAACAAAGAGCTGTAGAATTTATGAATTAGTTTGCAGAGTATATGCTTATTATACTGGTTCGAATCATTTTCGTACTTACCTTTATTGAGATGTATGGACGTATGCTGAATTCTGTTATTTCTAGCTATCCATATCTCAGTTGGCTGCTCCCTCTGGGAATTCCTAACAAGGGGGTGGCCACAGCAAATGTGTTTCTACTTATCCCTGTCCTTACATGCCTCCTTCACATACATCATTTCACATATTCTTCCCCCATTTTTCCCTCCTTCCAGTATTCTTCCACTCTATTTACCCAAGTTGCAGGTGGTGTTCCTCTCACACCAACCCCTTTAATCATACTATCATACACTCTCCTTGTACAACCCCATTTTGCATTCTTTCCACATGCCCACACCACTTTAAAGTATTATGTTTCACCCATTCTTCCACTCCACAATTAATTTCCTTTGCATTCCTTGCCATATCAAACCTCTCATACACTCCCTAATTACTTTCATTCCATATAGTCATACTAAGTGCTCCTCTCAAATAACTCGTTTCAACAACCTAGATTCTTGACCTCTGTGACTCATCCCATGTCCATGTTTCGGCTGCTGAGGTCAGGGTCAAGAGACCTATGCTGTCTCTTAATCCCTTTCTTCACTTCCATACTTACACCCCAACCCTACATTATTCTATTAAGGGATCCGATTATTTTCTTAGCAAAATTAAATTTGTAACGGACTGTCTATACCAGAACTCCATTCCCATTTACAAATGTTCAGTTGCATTTATGCAGCCTTTCAGGTGTCACACACATCATCAATGTATAACCAGTCTGCTGAAGTATGGAGTTATATCTCGCACTGCATAAGTTCCTAATATTCGAAGCTCTGGAACTCTCTACCTTCTCATGTCTTTCCCAATAGGTATGACCTATCACATTTCAAAAGACAGGTTTTTCACTTTCTTAAAATTTAGCATATATTTTCCCTTGTCTCTTCTTTTTGTTTCCTAATTCTCTCTATACTTCAATTCAGGCCCGGCCTTGATGTAGACTTTTGTCCGTGACAGAGGCCTTTAAAAAAATAAAGAGAGAGATAATTCACTATTAAAGAAAAATTTACAGTGCACATAAATTATCTTTCCTTTGGCATCCTCATGAAACACCTCTAACTAACAACTGTCTTCTTATTGCATCTGTCCATCTTTTCTGCACACTATCACCAACCAAGGTTTGCAGATCTTTCAGACTTTTATGATGCAATGAATTTTTTTAGGCAACAGGTAGACAGTTAGACAGTGTGTTCCTGGACTGCCAAAAGGCATTTGAAATAGTCTTACATGTAAGGTAAGTAAAGACGTTGGATTCTGAGGCAGGCATAAGGTGTAGACTCCTTAAGAAGACTAACAAAAACAGTGAAAGGGACCATATAACACATAAGAGGAGCCAATTTTAAGTGGTTTGGGATAATCAGAGTCATGGTGCAAGGTTTGGCCTTAGGCCCATTCTTACTCATGATCTGTGTAATGACAGGATGATTTATACTTCATCACGTTTGCAGATGATACTTGTCATGGGAAAATTAAGGAATGATCAGGATTGCATCACCTTACAAAGTGACAAGTTCCTGAGTTGGTTGTTCAAGCTCAGTTCAATCAAAGTAAATATGGATCATTTTTATGATAAGGCTTTAATAAGACCATAATTTGGTAGGAGAAAAGATAAATGGAGGTGTGTGAAAGGGACTTTGGGGTCAACAGTACAAGACCCACTACCAAAATGATGCAGTAGGGGAATTGTTAAGTAAGTAAATTATCTACTACTTAAAATTGCATTTAAATACATGGATAAGGAAAAGTTCAGTAAACTATTGACAGTCTAAACTAGAACAAAATTAGGCTCTTTATTTCATGTCTGGTTACTGCACTTCACCCTCACTGCTCATTAATATTTTATAACAAACATTTTTTTTGTTAGTTGAGATGGCACAGGTAGCTGAGGCCCTAATCAAGGGTATCATATCAGAAAAGAAGTATGATATGCAAGCGGTTCATCCTGGATGCACAGCTCTTGCTGTGCATCTAGGGCCATTTAACTGAAATCAAGCCCATCTTAAGAGTTCTTAGATTTCAATGCCATTTGCCAAGTACTTTTATAAAACCTTAGTCAATAGCCAAGACATTATTTATATTTTGAAATTATTAAGTTCATTGAAAATCAGCCTTTACAGTCCTCAAGGTGGAAGCATGGAGTAAATGAGGCTTTAGTGTATCATGGTCTGGGCATTCAAGAAGATGTGAAACATGGATAGGGTAGAAAGACATGGGAAGTGAGTACCTGTTAATGAGCTGAACCAGGGCACTATGAAGTGGTCAAAGTAAACCACCATAGCTGTGAACAGATAAAATGGTTTCATTATGTCATCCAAGACAACTAGGTGCAAGATGTGTACGTATTAGGCTGTTGTTTATCTATTCCCGATACAGTACCTCATGAAAGGGGGAAAGGCAATTAGGTATAGAAAATACATTTTGTAAAGTTATACTGAACTGAAATCCCTTGTCAAAAGCAATTAGTAACACCCTGAAAATTAAAATGGACATAGAGGAGTAGCAAAGATCTCTGAGTGAGGTTTACAAATAACCTGTTCATCATCTCCTTTGACCTTTAGTAAAGAATTTATGAAAATAATTCAGTAGCAAATATTTGTTGACACAACCTTACCCAAAACTAATTTTCAATGTGATATCTTGTACATAAAATTCTGATACTACTTTAGATCTGACTTGAGTTGAGCCACTTAAGAATAGTACTGGAGTAAGCCTCCACCCAACGGATATTGAAGCGTACAGTTTCCAGTGCTTGCTGCCGGTTCAGGTCCCCTGCTCCAGCATCTGGATACATGGCAAAGAACTCTTCCATCTGAAAGGTATACATCTATTGATATCAAATAAAACAGGAGCTGATAAAAAGACTTTTTTTTTTTGGGGGGGTGGGATTACAAAATGACACAATATGAAACAGCCTCAAATGAAACCTGTGACAAATATCATTATATTAATGAGGGAGGGTAAGATTATATTAAAATACACAACCTGTTTGTGTATAATGAAATCAGTGAAGGGATTGCTAACAATAACAATGTCAGGCAGCAACCCATGAATCCATCTTTTGGATGGCTGTTTTTCAATCTGGACAGGATGTAACTATATGTCACCTAGAGGCAAAAAAGCCTGCATTAAAACAATGCCAAAATAAATAGATTATAACCATCTTGCATAACCAGTTATGACATCATGCTGCTGATATCATCCTGGTTTTGGCTGTCACTCTTGCATCTTGAACCCCAAGGGTCATTGGAAGGTGAACCAAAAACCATGGGGAAAGTTGGGTCTGGTAATGTGATGTGGGCAAGTGAGAAGCCTAGTTAAGAACTACTTTTCATTAGCTTAGAAAATTTTTTTTTAATAAACTCCATCTCAGGCAGCCTGCAAAGGAGCAGGGTCTACTTGAAGTTACCTGAAGTTAACAAAAGATGAGACAGCCTCAGATTTGGAGTTTACAATGGATTCTTACACCTTTCAGATACCAGGAACTGAGACAGTTTGGCCAGTGAGGAACTATCAGTACCAGCTGGGTTAAGTATGGTCCAGTTTGCTCAAAAAGCAAAGAAACAAACTTCAGTGGATGAAACAGTGAGAGATCATCTCAAATGATTCATCTAAGCTCTCACGAATGAAGACCGTTCACGTAAATTGTCTACTAGTTATTGGCTTGTTGCAAAAATGTCCACTTTTGCCATAATGCCTAATAGCTGAATCCTCATAATTGTAAGAGCTGTTTTCATCCTCAAGTTTATTCACAACATTATCCAGAACAGTTATGCTGAGAAGGGAGAAGGCACTTTTAGTATGCAGTTGTGAATAATCTTAGTATGGCACTAATGCTTTGTTAGGTCCATCCAGGCATTATATAAATCAGTTATATAGCCCATGATAATTAAAACAACACAAAGTAGATTCAAGCATCTCAATCCTTTTTATTTACTACCTCAAAAATCACATAACCATTTGCTGCAGACAGTTTCAGTCTAAAATCACTTTTCATGGACAGAATCAAAATCACAATGTCTGACAATTGACTCCTTGCTCCACAGTATTTTTCAGCAAGTGCTGATAAATGTGCCGGTAAACTGTATTAACTGTATCTTAGTAACATTCTTGGTAAGAGTGGGACTAACAACACCTGCACATCAAACCAGGCCCCTGGTACTACAAATTTTGTTGAGGTCATAATGGCATCATATTGGAAAAACACTCTAACCAGAAAAGTTTGCTTAGACTTGCTAGTATTAAATTCTGGCTTTTTGGCCAAAGTTTTCCAGCTAGAATTTAAGCCAATGATCTTTAAACATCTGCATCCCATACTCAACATCTGATAATTTAGCCAATCCTTTACCTATTATGGACTTGGACAAAACACAGGCAGCACTGTTAAAAGCCTCATGACCTCTAATTTGAACACCATCTGATTTAGCCATCTCAAACACTTTTGTCCCTTCATCTGCTATGACTATCTTGGGCCTTTATCCTGAACCATCTTTGAAAGACTAATAAAACTCAATCAAATTCATGCCATGCAACTGTATCTTTTTAAATTATCAATCCCAACCTTTCCCTCAAAGGGTTAGTTGACTATTCTCATATACAGTGATATGTCTCTCCACATCTCTTGATTCCAAGCCACTTTTATCAAACTACTGGGTTGAGGAAAGAGCTCACCAATCATACAATCTGAATGGACTAAAGATTCTCCATCTCTTATTCATTACTATCCTCATACCTCTAAAATTAATTTTCATATTCTCTATAACATTATGCCTTGTTGGTGTGCAGTGCCCTGGCACTCATCCAAGAGTATGAGACTAAGTTTCACATCATGATATCAATTCATTGTAACTATCTCAGCTAGTCTCTCATCTACCTATTCTCTTGAGTACTTTGACATCCCACTTCAGCCTCAGCTATCTAAAGCCCAAAAAGGTCATTGGTATATGTTTCTACTTATAACTAGGTAGAGAAATACTTAAGTGGTGTTTGAGGGTAATTAAGGTGTTATGTGAGGAAAAGTGATGCAAAAAAAAGTATTCAAGTGTATGGATATATGTGTACAAAAGTCTCAGGGCATGGATGATGAGAAATGGGATAACTGACTGGGAAGTGTTAATATGGATAAGTGCAATGAACTGTACAGTAAGCATGGTGTTTACAAAAAGCTTAGTATAAATACAACTACAGTGTAAATCAGAATACTGCATATGAAGAGTGGAGTTTTCCTCTTTGCTGAAATAAGTTAATGATGGATAAAAACAATCAATTCAGATTACCTGTGCAAGCTTTTGTGCTGATGAGAAGTATCTAGATATGCTCGGGATGAGTTGACCTAAGTAACGGTCATTAAGGGTGTAGCGTTCTACCAGCCATTCCCAATTTGACCTAAAAATAAAAGCAATTTATTCAATGACAAGCAGAGTCAGTTCATAATTATTTTCAGTAATACAGATTCATCAATGCATTCTAACTTTTCTGGATCTGAGGTACTTTGGTGTTGATTCATTTCTCACCTGACCCAATCCCAGACCAGGTCAGTACCAGCAGGATTACTTGAGATATACAGTAAGACATGAAGGAAGTTCTGGGTGCGTACATTATTCTCATCCTTAGCCAGTTCTATGTACCTTTAAATGAAAGGGAAAATCAAAGTAATTGAATGTTAATTCAATTTACTGTTAACCACTTCTTCAAGAAGGGAATCTGTCTATAGTCAAACCTGGGCCAAAATGAAGATACAATGATGAATGTAGTTCACAACGTAGATAATTACAGATTTACTATGTTGAATAAACTTCCTCTAAGCATGTAAAGTATCATAAACAAATAGAATTATGTGCCACCGGTTTTATTAATCCAATGCAAAAAAAATTGGTAAAAAAGAAGATGGAATAAAGTAAGTTTTTCTCACTGAAAAACATCTAACTGATGATGCAAGGCCTTAAATAAAAAAAATCATTAAAAGGGAGTAAGAGTCATGGAAAGTGGTATGGCAAGAAGAGAGATGGTAGTAAAATCCCTGTGGAACATAAATAAAGCGAGGCAAAGCTGCAGGTAGATGGGACTGTATGACATCTGCAAGACCTAAGATGTGGTGACTGAGGACTGGAAAAATGCAAGTAAAGTATATTTATGCTGTAAAACAGAATAAATGTACCCTCTTGTGGAGAATCCAACATCAAAGGTTCAAATTGTGAATAACTGTCAGGAGACTAAACCGATTGTGAAAGACATGACCAACAATTTCCACTTAAGAAAGAATAGAAACACACAACTATTAATATGTGAAAGAGAAGATTCATAATCCATAACTCTAAGGGGTTCTATCCCCAATCATATATATCAATTCATAATTACCCCAGGACCACTAAGATAAGAGTCCTGGTGCTTCCTAGGATATCTTTCCAAAAACTCCAGCAACCAAAGGTAGTGCTACTTCCAGTGGCAGGGAAATCTGGACTCCTTCAGAGTGAGTAGCGCTATGTACTCCTTAATGAAATAAATCATGATGCTAAACTTACTTGCCTTCTAATGACTAGTGAGAAAGACTTCATGTCAGTTGACTGAAGGAGTTGTGATATTCACAGTGATTGGTATTATGGCTTAATGGGTGATGACATTATTGCTTTTCTGCAAATTTTTTTGGAGTGCCATCAGAACATATTATAGTTAGGATTTTTGTATGCAATAAATGTGACTGTGGCATAATCTCGTAAGTATTCTTCTCCCTTTCCTAGGTTAATCTGATGGCTCACAAGAGAAGTACACGAATGTGGAGGGAAAGTAAGAGAGTTAGCTTACAAAAGCTGCTTGTTCGTCTTGTTTGTTTTTTGTCTTTTAATAATGTATCTCTTTAAGAATAATGGAACTTGTGAAAGAATGATGACAAAGAGAGAGTAAACTGAGTTAATTCTTAAACATAATGATATAATGACTGAAGACACTTTATTTATGAAGAGTAATCATACTGCAAAATAGCAGCTAGGTAGTCATGAACATTACTACTCCTAAAAGATGATTCTCACCTCTGTAGAATGCTTGTGTCTTGAGCACTAGCCATGCCATAGAAAAGATTGTCCTGTTCTGTAGCACTCTGTTCAACCAATGACCTTTGCCACATAACTTCCCACTTCTCTTGTGATCCTCCTTGCACTAAGCCCCAACGATACACCTATTCATAATGAAAATTATAATGCATGGGAAAAATATGTTTATGGAACAATTCTACAGAAGCTGTCACCTAGACATATATTAGAAAGACATTTCATTTGAAAAAAAAACTTTACTTTCTAATAATTCTACTTGTACTACATATCTAACAACTACTTAAAGAAGTGCTATCTAAAGAGAAATATATACTGATAGATCGACTTAGAATGTGAAGTAAACTTTATCTGGGTATATACCTTTCATTATTATTAGTTAACTAGTTGGGACATGGGACCTTGTGCCTCAGGGTTAGTCCTTACCTCTCCTAATAATGACTCAGAGTTACAAAGTAATCTCAACTTAAGCAAAAGTCAAGCAGTCCTCCAGTAACAACATGAGTTCTGTGTACATAAGACAATTAAAGCCGCAATGAGGCTACATGCAGAAATAATCCCATGAGATATTACAAGGGCTCTCTTTGGTTAGATACCCTTTAAATTTATCTCCCTTGAATATCACTGATACACTAGCCAAGGCATGTGACCTAAGGCCTCTGGATCCATCTCTGCCTTCCCCACAAGCAACATGAATTATGAGGTGATCTCACCATCAACGGCTATCGAGCAGTCACTCCAAAATCAGCAATGAAAATAATGAAACTCATGTAGTGAGCTTACTGGTGGACTGTCTTGCTGAGAAGTAAACCTCACAACCAGTTGAATTAATATTCCAACCATTTATGGTACTGTCCATGGCTTTGTGTGCAAGCATCAACAAGGTGTGTGCACAATAACACCAATAGAAATACTTATAGGTAAAACAATACAATATACAAAACTATAACAAGTGACAACAAAGTGCTTGCTTCATCTTAAAAACTGGAGGATAAAGATTTGACCAAGCTGAAGCCAGGAACAAAGGTGAAGACATGGAGGGTGATGCCAAAATTTGGAAGCCAAGGCAAACTATGCCAGCTGCAAAACAATAATGAAAGTGGCTTCACACCCTTACCTCTGTGTCAAGGAATCAAAGACTTGAACAGGTCACTGGGTCCTTATGAACAAGCATCTGTCAACCTCATATGCCTTATTGGTAAATTCTTAAGGATACAACTTCTGGAGTCTAAAATTATGTTTTGACCCTCCTTAGTGAGTAGATTTTCTCTCAGGCTATATGGTTTTGTCCATAAGTGAGAAATTAAGAGGCATGTATAATACTTTATGTTATCAATATTGTATATATATTAATATTTTCCTGTTGGGTGGGGTAGCATTGGGAATGGATGATGGCAAGCAAAAATGACTGTGTATATATGTGTATGTATAAGTATGTGTATATGTATATGGATGTATCTATACATATGTACATGTATGCACACCACTGTGACCTCTTGCAATATGTGCATGTACATGTAAGTATATATCTGCACATGTACATATGTGTGTATATGTATATGTATGTGTATGTGAGCAGATGTACCTTTCTTTGTCTATTTCCTGGCGCTACCTCATTAACATGGGAAATTGTGATCACATATGGAAAATAAGATATACAATATTGTACTGTAAAAGCCAATTATCACACTATCAGTCATGAGGGATTGAGCAAATAGTGTACTTCACTCATCCTACTTAAAATGGGAACAGAATTAAAATCAATATGAAACATACCTTCTGTGCAACCTTTACCATCTCTTAATCTTAAACTTCATCTGGGGAACTAACCTGTCTACGAGTACCAACAGGAAGAGAGTACATATCATCGGCAATCCATCTATGTAACTCAGTAGCTGCTTCCTGTAGGCAAGCTAAGCTGCCACTTGCACATGCCAGGGATACAACATCAATTCGCAGTAACCTAGTTGGTGTAAAAAAAAAAAAAAAAAAAAATTACAAAATGGTCTGCTATTAAATAGCTAGTTTTTATCTGTCATTCCACAACAGTTTATACCCATGGAAGAAGGGTTACTTTTTACAAAATCTTAAAACCAATTCAGACATTGTATGGTGGAATGTGTCACTTTTACATTCAACACTTTTAGGCAAGAGAGGTTGAGCCCTCCCAGTATCCCTGAGATGAACAAGGTATGGACAGCAGTCATCTTCATATAAATGTTTATGATAACTATCAATTTGTGACACTATTTTTTGTCTTATATTTCGTTTTTTTACATGTCTTTGTTCATAAGTGACTGCTCCATAAAATCATAAAAACTGCATAGTAAATATATCAATGTTACTATTACTGCAAGTAAGATGAAATGTGCACTATTGCTGGTGTGTACATGTTTACAATACAGCAATTAACAATTTGTAATGCTTATTTTTAGTCTAACCATCATTTTCATACATATTTGTTTGTAATGACTATATACTATATACACAAACTAAAATCACCATTACAAAGTGAGTATTGATCGCCACTATATATACTTATACACATGCTTTAATTTTCATACTTTTTGGTAATGCAGAATATTTCTTTACACATATATTCTTAAATATTTATTCTCTACATAAGGTTAGCATGCAATTTAACTCTTAAACCACTCTCATCATCTGATGACGATCCTGAAGGGTCTGCTTCTTTGATCACATAACAATTTAACTTTTCCTGTCACTGTTTAAATATCCAGCTGACCTATTGTACCATCACAGCCTATAGAAGTCTCTTCCATTACCAGAAAGAGATGGGAAAAAATTCTGCCCAACTCAGTACCCCTACAACCACTCTTTATCAAGTGCATGGCCATTGACCCGAGGTTGTGCATACATGGTGACCCTACGGAAATTACCTTGATTGTGGATGACCTTAGTGATGAGGAGGAACACTTTTTATATGTATCAGATGGTGAGGAGAGTAAAGAAGAATAACATGAGAAATGAGAAGAAATAAGTGACTGTGAGTGATTTCATTGGGGTCATATACAGAAGAGGGAGACTAGCACAGGAGGTTAACCCTATCACCCTTGACAACCTGATACTGGTAGCCATGACCCAGACAGAATAAGCCAAGGAAGTTATGTCACAACTCTTTCTAGAACCAGTTCCATGTGCACATGTGCACTGTAAGAACAGAGCAAAAAAGAAAATTAACTGACACATTGCATTAAGAGTTTGGCATTGGTTTGATTAAGGGTGAGTGCTTCTGAGACTCTCTCCTAAGATAAGTACTAAAAACAACACTGTAGTGAAAATGTATAGAAAGGGTGTAGCATTCAATTTACATAAAGTTGATAATGTTCATAAAAGTATAGAGTATGAAATCTGTACACAGGAGTACCTCAGAGTAAATATCATTCATCTTATTTATCATATTCACCATCAATGCCTTGTTTGTGTGAGAAATCAGTATAAAGTGTACCAGAAAGTAAAGAAACACAAACCAGACCACCATGTCCACCCTTCTTATCATTACATGATGAAAAATTATACACGACACATTGTTGCCATGCCTTACTGCATCTTACACCTACTGTATAATGCCAAAACAAAGGTAGATACATAACACTTTAGCATATTTTCTTGCATAAAATGTATATGAAAAAGTACTGTACATAATCATATAAAGATCACAGTGTATATAAGAGTAAAGAGTATGAAAACTTTATAAAAATTTAGCTTTTGAAAATATGATTCATCATTTTCACCAATAACTCTGGCTTTGTTAGAAGTCAGTGTAAACTGTGACCGAAGTGATAGGAAACAAACCAGAACCACCATGTCCGTAAAATATCACACCAAACATGCCAAAGCCAGACTCTACTGTGTCTTATTTCTACTCTTCCATGTCAAAACAAAGATGGGTATATGGTATTTTTGTGCATCTTTATGCTTGCTTCATGTATTTTTCATAATTATACAAGCAAATTCATTATTTCATAAAAGATGAAACTTGTTCATTATTTTTTTTAATAGAAAATGTTGAACCTGAGTAAAAACTTTAATTTAGAAATTAGCTGATAACTGACATCAATCATATAGCACTTTGAAAACAATGGCTAAAATCAATTGAAGTGCTAATTACCCCCCCCCCCTCTCTCTTTTTTTCCCCCAGGCTCCAGTCACGGACAAAAGTCCACATCAAGGCCGGGCCCTAACTGAAATATAGAAAGAATTGAGAAAGGGGAAAAACAGACAGGGAAAGTATTTACAAATTTTTGAGAAAGTGAAAAACATGTCTCTTGAAA
>JAYMFT010058250.1:0-15003 GCA_038088735.1 Panulirus argus | reverse complement strand
ATATATATATATATTGCAGTCCCTTACCTTCGACAGCACACAATATGACTTTATTACTCAGTGGAAAGTACTTTCTCGCAATATATGAAAGGAAATATGTATTGGATTACTGTAATCTGGACGTGAAAACTAGGCCTTATCTTTCTTTCTTTTCTTTTTCTTTTTTTCATTTCAAAAGTCCACATCAAAGCCGGGCCTTACCTGAATTATAAATAAGTTAAATAAAGGGTAAAGACAAGGAAAAGTATTTCGAATTTTGGAGGGAATGAAAAGCCTGTCTTTTAAAAAGTGCCAAGTCACAGTTATTGGGAGAGACATGAGAAGGTAGAGAGTTCCAAAGCTAAGAGGTGCAGGAAAAGCAGCAGGTATTAAAAAGGCCCTTCTTTAAGCTGCCGATGGCCACACAATAATCATGTGACGCAGCAGCTTGCCGAGTATTGCGTGGTCTAGCTAGCGGTGCGGGCACACAAGCAGCCAACTCTCGGGAGCAAAAGCCAAAGTGATACCTACATAAGAGGGAAAGTAAACCAACATTGCGGCGTAGGGCCAATTAGCCTGAGAGAGTTGACAGATAAGTCGGACCGCTTTCGACTCAACTCTGTCAAGTAAGGTAGCAGAGCTGAACCATCACAGATGTTAAAGCAGTACTCCATACAAGGACAAATCAATCTTTTGTTTTAACAGAGCAAATTCCGATATCTAAACAGGATTCCCAGTTTCTTGTGGGCAGACATAGCTATTTCCGTAAGTAGCATCTCCAAGACAGTGTGCATGTTACAGTAATACCAAGTCATTGAGTTCAGATGGAATTAGTGAATCGTCGCAGGAGGGAAAAGTTGTGAGGAATCATCGATAGAGAGATGGACAGAAACTGGGTCTTGGTATTAAACCGAACCAGATTTCGTCCAGCCCACTGAAAAATCCTGTCCGAGTTTATTGAGGAAGTTGTGTTGAGACGAGATGCAAATCGAGTGAGAGAAGAGGGAGCAATATTAAAGGAAGTGGAAAAATGCATTTTTGGGTCGTCAGCATATGAGTGTATTTGATTTTGTATAAAAAAGGAAATCGTTGATAAAAAGGAGAAAAGGTGTAGGGGACAGGACAGAACCTTGAGGGACACCGCTGTTGATGGAGAAAAGAGGGGAGGCTAATCTATCAACAACCACAGAGATAGATCAGCCTGAGAGGAAGCTAGATATGAAGGAGTAAAGTGAGGGAGGGAAGCCAAAAGAGGGTAGCTTAGAGATAAGACCCCGATGCTACACCGTCAAAAGCCTTAGATGTGTCAAGGGCAACTCCATAAGATTCCCCAAAATCTTTCAAAGATGATGACCAGACATTAGTAATATAAGAAAGAATATCACCATTGGATCTCGCTTCACGGAAGCCATACTGATCATAGAGAAGACCATGAGATTCAAGATGTCTGAAGATATGGGAGTTGAAGAGGGATTGAAAGACTTTGGAAATGGTAGATGTCAAAGCAACATGACGATCGTTAGAGGAGTTAGAACAATCACCCCTCTTAGAAATGGGACGCATCAACGTATGCTTCCAAGAAGGAAAAGTTCTGGTTTATTTTTAAACAGAAATGGAACAGACGAGCAAGCACTTGTGCAAGTTCGGAGGCGCACTCTTTCAGTACACGGGGATGGATGCCATCAGGACCATAAGCCTTGCTTGTGTCCACAGAGAGAAGCGCTTTTCGGACAGTTCGAAACGAGATTACGGGAAGGGGGATAGGATTAGTAAGAGAAGCATCAGGGGGTGAAGGAATGTTAAGAGTCACCCAAGATGGAATTAGAGGAGAACCGGGAACCAAAGAGTTGCTTTGTCAACGGAAGAGACAGCTATAGTACCGTCAGGATGGAAAAGGGAGGGAAAGGTAGAGCGGCAGAAGTTGTTAGAGATGCCCTTTGCTAAAGACCAGAAAGACCTATCAGTGGATTAGAGCATGCCTATACGTGGCTGTCTGTGGACAGCAACCGCCCAGGAAAACAAGAAATTCCAGACTCTCGAGTGCTGAAGTGACGGCCGGAACCATCTTACACTCTCCGTGTCGATAGGTTGTAGACAACAGCCGCCCAGGGAACTACTACCCTCCTGATTTAGGAGGGTTAATGTGATGGCCGGAACCAACTTACACCCTCGTGTCAGGATTACGGACCTCTTCTCCCTAAAAGCACCATACACATATCTCACTCACTT
Organism: Panulirus argus; assembly: GCA_038088735.1. Classification (NCBI taxonomy): domain Eukaryota; kingdom Metazoa; phylum Arthropoda; class Malacostraca; order Decapoda; family Palinuridae; genus Panulirus; species Panulirus argus. The sequence goes on along the minus strand of JAYMFT010058250.1, from coordinate 12,795 downwards.
TCATATCTTGTCATATCTACTCTTTCTTTCCTTTCCATCATTATTTATCAATAATCATCCCAGGACCCATTTTTCCAGGGGCTCCGACGGCCAAAGATGGGAAAGACAGACTCATTTGAAACAAGTTCTTCGACGAGACTGTTCTCTGTTTCGTCAACTGACGATGATACAGTTTCGCTACAGATGAATATCATGAGGGTGTAGCCTCAACCAGGCGGAGTCCGGTAACACGTTTCTCTCATTATCAACCTCGAAATACAGACATGGACGAGTCTAACGAACCTGTATGGGATTCCTAGTTCACGGCATTCTGGAGTACGAAAATCATTAAAGTCCCGCCTAACTCTGTTGCCAACGAGAGGGAGGGCTCAGGCAATAGCAGCACCGGATTCGACTCTCCCAAGATCCTTGCGCTTCAAACGGACATGACTGCTTCTCTATCCATTTCAACAACATTCGCGGTCCTTCTACTTACCTCCATCCTGCTGAACACCATCTGGCTTGTGCCTCTCCAATTATCTTCTCTTTTGGAGACCTAACCGTCGAAAGGTTATCATACATCCCCTTCAAATCTTTAACTATATTCCTTACTCATGATTCCAGTTCAACGAATTCTGTCCTTGTTCCATCACCAACACCTACGTTGCAAGCCTCATGGATTTCGAATCCCTAAACTTTGATTGTATCTGGTTTATAAACTGTCTTACCAAATACTATTTCACCCACTGCTTTCCTAACTCTGCAAACCACAATTTTCTTCGACTGAATCCCTGCCATGAGGCCGTGACACCCTCAGACCTTGGTCCTCTACTCGGGGATGTCAACATTCACTAAAGGGACTGATAGAAATCATCCCCACAAGATGGCTAGGGGTTTGAAACCATTCAGGTCTTCTACTCCTAAAAATCTGGGGCGAATCATCACCCAGTTTACTTGTGTTTCAGGCCGTTACGGCTGCTCTCGCAACACCTCAATCCCTCCTGAAATAGCTACATCAAGTTGGTTCAACTGACCACACTCCCGGAAATGTACCTACATATTTCTCTTGATATTACTGTCCCCATAATAGTGAATATTGTGCTTTTTAATCATGCTGGCTGAACTAACTCGAGACAACTATTAATTGATCTTCCGTGTGTAGATTACGGCCTTTCCGCGGGTGATAGTTCTGTCTCTATCGAGCATATAGCAGAGGTTATTGTCCAGGTGTGGGAGAAATATATCCCCTCTCTCTTTATCTTCTTTATTTTCTTAATCAGTGGTTCAGCCATTCCTGTTCTGAAACCATTTAGAGAGAGAGCCTTGGAAATGAAAAATATTCCTCTAACTCGCCTTCAGCTTTCATCAATGCCCAAATTCATCGCAAGCATGGTATCCATGAGGAAAAGCCTTCCTTTAACCCAAAAGAATGGGTGAAAACCCTTCCTATTCTGCCACTAATAAGTTTTTCTGTATTTAGCTAAAAATTACCGAAAATAATTTCTGTTGTATTACCTTCGCTTTGCTTTTGCATTCCGACGACACTGTAGCTATCTCCCCAAACGACAAAAGGAACTCTCTCTGGCTCCTTTCTCCTCCCAGCTCCACCTCGGATGAACATTCCCTCGCCCTCTGACCTCTGACACACCTCTTACTTATCCAACGTATCCCCGTGAGTTCTCTTCGTGCAGTCCTAAAAAGTACTTACCTCTTTGAACACAAGTAAAGCGCAAGTATAGCGTATGGACCAGATGGCAACAGGGCGCGTGTTGAAGAAGTGTACTTCCGAACTTGCGACTGCGCTTGCTCTTCTATTTTGCTTCCCCTTCCAATCCAGAGCTTTTGCTTTTAAGACACACGTATTGACTTATTCTGAAGAAACGTTGACCGTTCTAAGTACAGTCCTGGTTCTCTGATTTTCGCTGTTTCCAAAGGCCTGGAATCCCTCCTCAGCTCTCATTTGAATCTCACACTCTTCTCTCTGATCAATGAGTATGGCTTTCGTAGTCCAAGATCCACAGACGGTATCCTCTTCTACCTTGTCACCATCTTTAAAGAAACTCGAATGTAATCCTGTGTTGCAGCCGTTGGTATAGTGAAAGTGTAGTGACAGTGTCTTATTACACTCTTCCTCACTCTTATCAACGATTTCCTTTCTTCAAGAGATAAGTAGAAGTGATCCTATGCTCATGACTCAACAATGCACTCCTCCATTTCCTTCAAGTTTACTCCATCATAGCTGGCCCTGTGAAAGTCTCGCCTCATCACAACAGCTTCTGTAAACTAAGATTTGGACAAGATCTCACAAAGAGATGGATAGATCTTAACTAAACTTCATTGGCTCTACGGTACAACTTAATTTCTTTCAATTCTTTCTCTCTAAAACCCTTAAAATTCTCGTAGCTTTTAAATGCAGTGTAATTTCATGACCTGAAAGTGAACACAGAGAAACAAAATTCCTCAGAAAGAGGTGTAGACAGAAATTTCATTTTAGCACTGTCAAAGTTTATAAGGTTACCGCTTCCCTACACCCAAGTGCTGCACATGTCCGAACTAAGAAAGGAAATATGACTGGCGCAAGAAAGACAATTAACATACTTAATATCACCACAAACTCCAGTCAATCCTGGATATCCACACGTTGCACAACCAAGAAACTGGGAATCCTATTCAAATGCCAAAAGTTAATGCTGAATATTCATCCTCTTCACATAAGGGACTGATCCATCCATGCACGGAGTACTGCTCTCACATGTGGGGAGGTTTCAGCTATACATACCTCCAAAACTTAGTCGAGCCAAAAGAAATCCGACTTATCAACTTTCCCCTAGTCTGACCTCGCAACTTGACCCACTTGCCCTACGCCCCGGTGATGATTCTCTTACCCTCTTCTACAAATGTTACTGTGGTCTCTGCCCCCGAGAGCTGGCTGCTCGTGTCCCTCCCCAGTCATCAGGTACACCACGTCCCACTCGGCAAGCCACGCTCCGTCACATGATTCCTTCGTGGCCGTTGACAAAATTCGAGTGGAGGTTGTCCCTGTCTTTTTCTTCTGTACGATGCTAAGCTCTGGGACACTCTTATCTCCTCACGTCTCTCCCAACAGCCAAAATTTCCACTTCCAATTCTGTTTATCTTTTTCTCTCCTTTTTCTTATTTTCTCGCTTTTGCTATTTCTATATTTCATCTTACAGTCTGGCTGAAACGAGGGCATTAATTTTCCATGACCGAAGATTAATATAAACATAACACTTCTAAACTTTCCTTTTTCTTATCATTTACGAGGATCCTGCAGCTCTGAGGCTGCGCTACAATAATCAGCCGGGAAATGATTGATATACGGTGAGTGTTGTTTCATGAAGTCTTCTTGTTTTTTTGTAAACTTATCCCAAGCGACTCCATTGAGAAAATTCTGGTTTTCAGCCATTGAGAAAATTCTGGTTTTCATTCTACCACATCACGTCCGATGGGAACCTCGCACTCAGTTTTCATACAGAGACACGTCCCGCCTTGAGACAAGTAGTACTTTTATGCCTATTCTCCTGATGCTATTGATCCTATAATGGTCCAAACATTTTCTTTGTTACTGATCCTATAATCGTCCAAACATTTTCCTGATGCTATTGATCAAATAATAATCGTCGAAGCATTTTCATGACATCATTGATCATATACTCGTCCATACATTTTCATGATGTTATTGATCTCATAATCGTCCGAACAGTAGTCATATGCTGAATGCATATGACGAATGCATCTTCAACCTTCTTTTCAAGTCTGGAATAATCATCCATAAACCCGTAAAAAATATACCGTTCTTCCCTACTGCATTTTTGAGGCCGTACCACTAAACCACAACTGGGGTCCACGGACTACCCATGTTTTCGTTACTTGGGTAACATCGGACAGACCCAGAGGGGAGACCATTATGTGGAGAAAGAGACCACCAGAAAAAGGGAGATTATTCCCCCGGGGTATGCCAGCAATGAGGCTCGTCCAATCCTGGGCTTCAACAACAAGGCGGCGCTGCTGCCTACCACCACCACATAATGGGTTGATGCACTGAGTGACTGGGGCCCTGAAGCTTGACAGGGAAGAGCTGGGATTTCTGAACGTGTTACATGGCGCGTTCCCCTCAACTCACTTCGGCCTCAGCGAAGGTGTTATATAGTCTCGTGAGGAGGGAGCTGAGGATCGACTAAATTCTTGGACGATCCCGCGTGTTCTGAGGACGACAGTGAGCCGTCGTGATAAAACGATGGCTGCTCGTGTCGCTTTTAAAAACTGTCGTTTTAAGAGCTTTCTTGTCCACACAGGAAGTCTGATGACTGCATCTTTAATCAGATGAGGGAGTCAGCAGACAGGAAGCCTCTCTTCGATTGACTAATCGCGGTACAGCTGTGAAATCGTAGAATATATGTGTTTCAAGTCTATGTTTGCTTGTACAGCATAACATATACCGTATGAGAGTTGGGAAATACAGACAGTTTCAGAATACGTTGCCTAGATTGCCTCACCAACGTGATGTGATGTTATTCTGTATCTTCCATCATTCTTGACTGTACGTAATCTGAACGCGACACGTGAGAAAAAGGATCGTCCATTGATGAAGACAAAATGTCTGGTAAACCCGCGAGAAAAAAAAAAGTTTAATTTACTTTACCAAGTCTCACCAGTTGGTACCACGCAAGAAACTTAAGGCGACGATAAAATTCAATCTCATACATACCTCTCATCTTGTAGCCCAGACGCCACTATAAAATGATTAACAGGAAAAAAGAACCTGGACGCGAGGAGGGGAAAACACTGAATCAACAATCATCACCCCGGTGGCGCAGAGGTTAGCGTTCCGACCCGCCAATTTCACGGACCTGGGTTCGTGGCCCGGACAGGGCACCCACCCACCCATCCACCACCAGTCGGTTTACAAGCAATCCTTTAGGGCTGGTCGATGAATAGGGGGTACTTGACGGAGGAAGCTGGTGTGTGTGTGTGTGTGTGTATATATAGGTAAGGTACTCTCTTCGTAACACACATTGTCAATGTCAAGGATGGCCCCATGTCAGTGAACTGGGTCAGCCAAGCTTCTCAACACTGGTGACTCCTCCTCCTCGTCCAGCCACCATCTACACCCGCAGCTCTTCACAGACTTCGTCACTAGTACCCCTCTCTCAAGACACCTACTCTTTCCAACAGCATACAGCATCGTGTCCATCATACGGGACTTAAGTCTTCAGCTTCCGGCATGATATTCTTTAGCATACAGTCGTGTGTGTGTGTGTGTGTGTGTGTGTGTGTGTGTGTGTGTGTGTCATCAGCATGTAACAGCATTGTCTTCAGACCACAACACTGCCTTGACCAACGCAGAGTCTTAAGCATAAAGCATTATCTTCAGCATATGACATATTTCCAGACTCCACGTACGTGCAACACTACCGGTGTCACAACTTGCGACATCCGTGGTTTCGCGTGTGTGTCTACATTCTGCAGCCACCTATACAACCCCGTAGTCTCGAAGGGGCTGACTCACCGCCTCCCATCACACTGCCACTTTCATCTCGGTCCACGACCTTTCCGCACACATCAAACTTTCATGGACAGCCTGGCGAAGTTTCCGTGGGACATTCTCAACGACTTCCTCCTCGACCTGTGTGTTTGCACGACTCAGTAACACACACACGGACGCTCCTTTGCTCATCCGGGACAGTATTACTCATTCCCTGCTGATCATCATTTCAAAAGACAGGTCTTTCACTTTCTCAAAAAATTCGTCAATACTTTCCCTGTCTTCCCCCCTCCCCGTTTCTTAATTCTCTCTAAATTTCAATTAGGGCCCGGTCTTGATGTGGACTTTTGTCCGTGACTGGAGCTTTCAGCATAAAAAAAGGTAAAAGAACAATAAAGAATAATTCCTGCAGGGCAGTCCCCAATATTTTCCACCTATTGGAGAATTACAGTTTACATGCATTCAACATATCTTGATATATGTTATTTTCACAGCATATCTCCCTCATTTACCTCCCCTTTTCATACTCACCCCCATCATCATCTCTCACTAAGTAATTAAAAACAGTCATTTCAAAGTAATTAAAAACAGTCATTTCAAAATGTCTGAGATTTCATTTCCCTATATACAGGAGGCGTAGCCCCTTCGGTACATTTTCTGTTTACGCTGCTAAACTATTATTTGACAACAATGCGCTTTATCTGGGACTCGTCTTGAGCGCTGGACACATTACTCTTCGCGTTCCTTCCCGGCCCACTATAGTTTCCTCTCTCCGTACACCTCCCATCTCCCGCCCGGCTCCGTGCAACACTAAACTCTGGGTCATTACAGCACCTAACCTCAATCGACGCCATTTTCTTTCTCTGTGTTTCCTTCGCATCCTTCCGTTTTCTTCCCATCCTATGCAATAAACCCCTTTCGCTTCTAAACCAAAGCCTCTTATTACTTTTTTCACGTTTCGTTCAGTTTCACGTACTGCATTCCTGTTTCCACAGACTTAGCGTCTTCCTGGTAAAGTAATTTTACTTCCTAGTATCTAATTACCTTCAGTACACTGACTACCATTCAGGGTCTCTGAGGAGGGGTGGGGGGTTGGTGCGCGAGGGTACATCGTACTCGGACCCGGGGGGTCCACAATAGGGGGGCCGGGAATAACCTGGGATCTCAGAAAATGCAGAAAATCAACAGAGCGCTTCCCCATTCTACCTCTCTCTCTCTCTCTCTCTCTCTCTATCTACCTATCTTCCATACCTCCTAGTTTTTGGCTTTACAGCTCATGGCACAAAACCGTGTTGGATCAAAACAGGATGACTAATGGAGAAGGGAAGAAAGGAATGGGACCCGAAAGAAACTTTGTACCCCCTGATAAAATTCCTCTCAGGGGTATTGCTACCTCGATATGAAGGTGTGAATGGGGCAAGGAGGTACCAAAGAGGACTTGAAAGCAAGAGCGAGGAAATTTTTCATCTCTGCTAGTTTCAACAAAAAGCCTTCTCGATAATAACAAATCACGACGGTCACGCAGGCTTTGGACAAAATTGGCAGCTTAAGGTGTCGGACGGGAAAAAACGTCGCTTCCAGAATGGTCCGCTGCTGGCGCTGGTGTGCCGTGAACTGACCAATCACAGATCGCTAAATTTGCCGCCGTCCTGGCTCAGATGAAGCTGCCTGCTTTGGCGTTTGAACGGTTATATGGGCTGCCCTTGGTATTTTCTTTGCTAGTCTCCTCCTTCGTGTAGTCTTTGCACCCTTTCATTAGGCAATAGCCCCTCCTAATCAACATTTACTGTCAATTCCTGTCACTTCAGATACACGGGATCTCGTATACCATACTGTTCTTGCTCTACGTCCTTTTCTTGGTCGTTTCTTTATTTCTGATGAGGTAGCTATGTCCAAAGACGTCAAACTTTGTTGATATACACTGCCAGCCCCGAACTGGGTATGACCAGAAGGATGAGATTGGAAACGCTGTGAAGAAGAAAAATGCATAAGGGAGACTGCTCGAAAGGAATGTACGAGTGGAAGTACAGCAAAGGAGGAGGGAAAGATATGAGTTGTGTCAGCTGATAGAAGGAAGCGCTGCCTTTTGGCAAAATGGTGGGAGGAACAGACAACAGTAGTAGGTAGATGTAGTAAGCAGGAACATTAACGGGAGCATTAATTAGAAGCAATACGTTGGAACATTAAGTATGAACGTCAGGTAGACACGTTAAATAGAAGCGGTCGGTAGGAACATTAGGTAGGAGCCTCTGCAAAACACTGCTCTAGAGTTGCCCTCTGCCACGAGCCTGTTAAGGGTGAGGCACTAAAGGCTATGCGACACTGGAGTTCAGTAGCTATGGACACTCTTGCCGAGGCTACCCCCCTTGCCGGAGTTCGAGGAGGGAACGAGCGTTAGAGACATAGATACACAGGAGAGTAGGGTATAAACAAGCGGGTCTTTCTCCTCTCGTCGTCGTTAAATCTACCCATAATCCCCTGTGCAGTTGCATTCTCTACACAAATTCCCTTTCTTTTTTTCGTTAAACTGACAAACAAATCTGGTTACAGTTTTATGAACGATTCCACGATGTATAGACACTTATTCTTCATGAACTCTGGGTCATGTGTACTCTTTATGGCCCTTGGGAGAAAACAAAGATCACCAACTACCTCAGATTTCGGTCTGTCACTAATGCACTGGTATATGCTGAAGAAAGTCGTTTTTACCGATTTTTTTTTTTTTCCTGTGTATTGCGATGTCTAGGAAAGGTAGACGGCCATCTTCAGTCATGAATTGGTTCTTGTGCTGTACTCTGTTGGGCTGCTGCTGAATGCCAAGACATACTAATTCTCCTCCGAATTCTAAGGTTGGTCAAGACATCACTAAGTGAGCAGTTCAGTCCAACTTGTTGCTGCTACTCCTCCTCACTTATTGTGATTGGCACTTACGGCAGAAAGAGACGCTTCTTAATTCATGGCAAGCAACGCGTCAACAAATCTTTAAAAATGACAACTGTGGATGTAGCGACCATTTAAGGAATAAAGATGAGATACTGCAAGGACTACGAAAAAAACGCGGAACAAAACAGTATAGTATACGAGATCCCATGTAGCAAAAGTGAGGAGAATTAGTCAAGATTTGTGCGGGGCCTGCAGGAACATAGGGCTGACGTCAGATATCACCTAACCACTAACACTATGGTGGTAAATGTGGTCGGAGAATGGACACGCCAAGCTGAGGAGACGCAGCAAAGATTCTACACCAGAGAGAAGCCAAGGAGACAAGGAATGCATCTAGTCCCATACTGCAGCTGACTAGTAAAAGTAATATTAAAGCAGGCAAGCAGGGCGCTTCACCTGAGCCAGGATACGGCGGTGTTGGTTATGGTGCTGTATGGTTGGTCACTCTACGGCCAACGAGCGTCAATAGCGGACCAATCAGGTGGCAACACTTCCCAGCGTGCAGGTCCATAACTCCATCAAATTTATATATAAACTTGTGTACCCGAGAGGCTTTGTCATCAGTCTCCTGAAGAGGTCTTTGCTTAAAACAAATCGAGAGTAATGAATTTCTATCTCTTGCCTCGACTTTTCCTTGCTACCTTTCTTCGCGATTTACACTGGGCGTTTTTGGTGTGAATGCCGCTGGCTAGTCCTCCCAAGACCTGACTTGCTCGGTGTACTTCCTGAGGTCCCTATGAATTAAGTACAAAGCTTCATTTTCTTCGTGTTTTGCCCAAAATCAGATGATCAATGGTGCTGTATGGTTTCTAAAATTAATTCATTAGGTTCTCATACTATGGAGACAATGTGTATGGACTAGTTAATCGGTGCCTGTATGTGAGGAGTCGGTTACAACGGATAATATCACACTGCAGGCACCACACTGAGGATGGGGTCCATTTACTCCTGTGAATAACTTTTTTTGGAATGTAATCTGTGTCCTAATGGCAGTATGTATTAGCATAATCTGGTGGCTGCTTCCGCCCCATTTTCTCATCACAGAACCCTGTCAACATCAGTGTAGATCTACTACTACCATAACACTTAAATATCTTCCTACAAGATAAACAAGCTAACCCGTTTTTAACTTTACACACCATCATTTCCTCCCTTACGATCCAAGGCACACACAAACACATACACACGCGTATACATATATATACCCCTTCTGTTTCTTCTAGTTAAACTGACTCTCCATATGTAAACGCGGTTCCTCTAGCGGCATTAATCTTCAAAGGCAGCCAGAGCCAACATGGGACCCACGCCAAATGTTTAAGGCGTTCCTCACACTTTAGGGAAGGAGCAAATGATCTACTCTACATAGACATACGAACGCGTCGCATTTAGCATCTCTAAGGAGACCTTGGACAAACCGCCCCAGTTCCCCCTTCTCTCTCTCTCCGAGAGGCCTTGGTCCTTTTGTCCACCATTCATGGAGTTTCGACAAGCCTGGCTACGTATGACTGTAAGTACATCCACAAGCTATACGAGTGTGTGGCGTTCGTCTTTCCATTTTGTCTCCTAACCTACGGACAACTAACTGACCCTGCCACCATACTCTCTGCTTACCTTAATACTGATGTTCTCAATTCAAAGGTTCCAACGAAATGTCTTCCTAAATATCATATAATAATAATAAAAATAATAATAATAAAATGTTAAAACAGTGCTATGTATGCCACCTATGAAGGAACGCCACGGAAAGAGCAAAATGTGATTTATTTCTTCTATGGTCGATTAAGATTTCGCATCTTTTTATTCAAATCTGGAATGGCTCCATGGACGGTCTGCTTCCTTGATCGTCTCAACTTTTTAAAATGATAAAATAAACTTATGTAAGTAGGTGAGGACAACCTGTGTTGTTACTGAAGATCTTTTTTCATTATTTTCCAGTTTTCATAGTAACGATGGTAAATTCAACTCATTTAACCATTTCCAATTTACGAGAAGAAAGTGATAACATATCTTTTATGTCCACAAACTACGCCAAAATACAGTGTTTTCTTACACCATATCTTTAGTGTTCTTCCTGGAGTCCGTAAATATGACTGCTTAACCCTAAAATGGTCTTAATAAGACTCTTTAATCAGGGTAAAGCTGACACATATCTAGTGAATGATAATCGTATTGCCTCTTTAGGGTCTGATATTGTAAGACACCATATTCAAACCACTCTCTCTAGTCTGGCTAAACAACTAATCTATGACCATCACTGGAATGACCTTTGACCCCAATTGTCACATGGATCCAGGCCAGTGGTGGAAATTAAGTGACCTAAAAGTACTAAAATGTATACCGGGACCTGTTAATACCCCTTTGTGTTTTGCAAGTGTATCTTTATAAATTTGAATCTCAACACGTTGCAACACATGGCGAGCCAAGCCAAAAACTAAACTGTGGAGGTCTTTCAGCCACGATTTTCTGGACAACCACGTGATTTTAATAACAGATACTCAATATAAAAGCTGAAGGTGTCAAGGTACTGCCAAGGCCTTCGGGTAATGTCTCGTGGAAGAGCACAGTATTTGTGGTTTGAATTCTGTTGACTCAATTGTTTTCACTCAATAGATCTCTGGCAGCTGGGGCTCAAGTTGCCATTTCTCTCATGTCTCACCGACCAATATCTCATATTCCACAACCACTATCTACACTTAAATGGCCTTCTTATCTCGTACCATCCGAGCACTCGTAAACTAAATTCATCGTGATTACCAACAACGTCCCTGGCTTCAATGTCAACACGTTGTAGATAAGGGAACAGCCATTTATCTAAATCTGGATATGGGAAACATCAATCATTTCTGCAACGGGTTACCTTGACAAGAGACGACGCCTTTTCCTTCTTCATATTTGTCGATTTCTTTGGACCTTTCTTCATCATTTTGGTGGCTGTAGGCATCTTAGGAGATTCAGCTAACATCATATTCCCACCACCTCCTTCCTGACACTGGCTTGGGGCCGACACCACCACCGGACCGCTACCATCCCGTCGAGGAATTTAGTTACCTAACTGGCAACTCTCCTTATTCCCCCTGCTCCAAGCTACTACCGAATTTAGTTAAAATCATTTTTCTGAGCCAAAATGAGAGATCATTTCTAAATCTTACTTTACTGGATTATCATTGAGTCTCTATTTCATCATACTGTGGGGTAAATTATTCATTATCAGGTCGATAATGGCGGTAAATAAAACTTGTAAAATACCTCAAGTGATATCAATCTTTACCCGTAGTTTACGTTGCTATCTACGAATTAAAGCATCGTCTGGTTCTTCGTAATATCAAGCCACTTGTAAAAATCTGGTCATTATCTCTTTCATATTCATGCCAATGTGATATTCCAGTCATCAATTACTTGCCGGCACAATCCAGAACCCGCCTCACGTCAACACCAACGCCTCCCTTGGAACCACGATTGGCTACTCGTGAGAAAGCCATAGTACTATGAATACTATTATTTTTTCTTTACACTTTCCTGATGCAAATTTTTGAAAACCAAGCTAAGTGGTGCTCATATATTATGAGTCATGGCTGCTAGTAGGATATAAGCCTTTCATTAAGGCGTTATTGACTAAGGTAAACTTTCACATGTAGAGTCGGGGCCGTGTTTACCTTGTGAGCAGGAAAGGATGGCGGAGCAAGTTGTATATATTTTTACTATTTTGTCAGCTTATTTTGAGTGATGGAGAGTTTGATTTCACTCGTAAATCGTTGATAAAGTACGTCATAACACGAGGCAACAGTCACGGGAAAAGATAGCGATAAGAAACAAGGAAACTCAGCTAAATGCGTCATTTAAGGGAGCTTCACCACGTCATAAGATTATGTAATGTGCCAATCACTCGCTGTACACAGCTGAGTACTCATTTCTAGAATTGTACGCAAATAAAACCATACTGCTGCTCTGATTCGTAGGCGTCGGAATTACCCTACTTCAATGGTGATGGAAAATTTTTGGAAATATACTCTTACGGAAGGAATATATCAATAAATGTGTGTCTGTGTGTGAGCTGAACTGATTTTGTTTTCCAAGGAATAACTCCCATCTTTTCTATTGTTTTTATCATAGAATTATTGGAATTGTCTTATATTTGACAACTGAACGATTACAAAAGTGCACTTTTACAATAGTCTACTGCACTGAACTGGTTTCTTCATTGCTCAGTATACTTTTTACATACATGCAAGACTGATGATCAGGTTGAAAGATTCGTTAGGAAACTGAAATATGAAATTACTTATCAGATCTTTAACAATTGTATATATATATATATATATATATATATATATATATATATATAGAGAGAGAGAGAGAGAGAGAGAGAG
>JAYMFT010058239.1:0-15003 GCA_038088735.1 Panulirus argus | reverse complement strand
TTAAAAAAAAAAAAAAAAATAAATAAATAAAAAAATAAAAAAATAAAAAAAATAAAATAAAATAAAATAAAATAAAATAAAATAAAATAAAATAAAAAAACGTTTGTAAATCTGACTCTCGACCTCATATCAGAACCTTGTTTGGGAGGTGGTGGACTTCATGAAAACCAGTTCTTGAATTGACTGCCTTTGTCTAATGGCAAAATATACGGCTCGAAAATAAATTTTGTTCCTGTGTCACTCTTATAAGATAACAGATATTACTGAAGGAAAACTATTCGTAATCATCTTTGCTTATGGAAGGAAACTCACAAAAATACCACACAACTCACTTGGAATATCTGAAAATACTGTACATCATTTTAATCAAAAGAGCAAGCCCACGGAATTTTTTTAATGTTTTGAAACTTTGTTTTGAAACTTTGCCTCCAGCATGAAAGGAAATTATCCTTGAGACCTTACCAGACCCTTAAAGGTAGACATGATGTTCATGATTATAGGATCCAAACTGGGAGCAAACCAAAAAATATGATAAAACACCTTCATATAATGGTAGGCTAGTTGGGACAAGGTACTGAAGACTCACCAGTTCATCCCTGCATCCTCTAATGATGAAGCAGAAATAAGAAATGGTTTCATTCTACACTTTAATAATATATAAGATCCAGTCATACACTATTGTAAATGCTAGTGCTGATGGTTAACACTTAACTGGCATTGTGGTATAATCCTGCTTTGGAAATAGGCCCCTAGATCTTGCTGCAATTGGCCTATCATTACAGAAAAGATCAATCAGAAAAACATAAGTATACTAGCCATGACATAGGAAGTTTTCAGAAACACAGATGACTAATACTTATGTCTCATATCCCCCAGCAATGGCTCATGAAACAATAGAGACTTCTCAAACAAGTTCCTTATGGAACTCTGGGTATGTGCCCCGTGGACTACCTGATGTAAAGCAGTCCAAGGAGAGTGGAAAACCTTAGGAGGAATAGGATACTCCTAAGGTGAACCAATGCTGAAAGGTTTAATCTAATCAAATCCTAATCACTAGCAAAGCCTTTCAACTCTGTTCCTGCCTCAAAAAACCCAACTTATATATCATTGGAAAATGAGACACTTCCCACAAGACACAAGCAATCTCGGTAAGGTATGAAAACCCAACAGAGTGACCCTGGAGAAGAATGTTCCTCTGTACAAATACTTTTTTTTTTATACGAAGGTCTGTTCCCTTTCAAGAGGAGGGTCTGATTCCTCATGCCTCACAGCATGACAACATGATGAACCATCAGATTAGATGACTAAATGATTCCAACCTGCCCATCATGACTTGGAGGATAATCTTCATCTACAAGATGCTCTCAGTGCTTTTGTGAGAAAAGTCTCAATGAAACTGGATCAAATCACAAGAGCTTCTTGTCTACTGAAATGCCAGTCATGTTATGGTCACTCAAACAGACATAAATAACATGAGGCTTCACTGACAGATGCTTGAGCCTGATTGGCCCATACACTAAAAACCTCCATCATGACGAAAGAACAACCAACCTAGGTTCTAGTTGAGATCAGAAGGGGGACAAGGAAGAACTCTTATGAACATAGATGATAACAATTAGCATTAGTAATAAATCTATAATACACTAGTACACAATATCTTAAAATAATCCACCAGACACATACCAAGCAAATCATAGATGAATATTTATCTTTGATAGGATGTGAAAAGCTAGACTAAAAGGATGGTTGGTAAATGATTCAGTTTGTCATGGGATCAAGGGAATTATGAGGCAACCAAGTGTAACTAGTGTGTCAGATGGCTGGATAAAGGTGGAGGCTGCTGATTGGCAGGGGTGACCTGGTCCAAGCTGAAGGCTACAACTACTGAGAGGTGAGAAGCATAAAGCTCACCAAACGACAGATTAAAAAATTCTAACTACCAAGGATCTTAAGTTGTCCAGGGGCTGTTCTGGATATTTTGACGAACATTGCACCACCAATACAACACAGGTTTCTTGGTTTTTTCCTATTGTTTGAGCCATGACATGATATTTTGAGATTATCCAGAATTTCCAGGTGTCCATTCCATGGCAAAAACCTTAATGTATAGGGGTATCAAAAATTCAGGAAAAAATGAAAAAGCCTTAAAAGGCTATTAATTGATCTATTTCAGACATCTTTAAGTAGCATGATTAAGCAGAACAGCATGGGAAATATCCCTGTAAGGGAAAAATTACTAAATATGAATGTAAAGCTGATGATTTTATAAATTTTCTCTAAAAATTAACCAATTTTTTAAGACACTGATTTTGGATGTGATGATTTCATTTCATGTGGTTTCATAACTAAGAAACATATTGTTGAAAATTTCACATTACTGTGCCCCTAGATTTAATTTCTTTTATGAAAAGAAATCCAAAAGATGTCATGGACACTAACAAAGATTACTATTTAAGTACACCTACCCTAAGTAAAATAACAAAGCAAAAAAAGATTTGATCAACATTGTAAACCAATATACAAGTATAAAAACAAATCTGAGCAAAGAAATACACTTCTACTTACTATCTAAAATGGAATTATTGAATAATGTGCATTCATTGACACTGTGACTTTGTTATTTAATAAATACAAGTGACAAGTTATCAAATGTTTCATTATAAATTCCCTGGAAAGAAATGCATCTCCTCAGTCTCCATAGTAAATCATTTGTATCAAAAGCAAGTATCATACACTAATTCCCTTTTTGTTTAACTTTCAGATATAATTCATGGAACCTCAATTTTCAAAATGCCCTTAAAACAGAAAAAAGTGGGCTGGGTGTCTATGCCATGACTTGGTGTTGACTTTCAAAGCCCAAAAGACGACATCCCATGGAAAACCCCAAGGTGGTTTGCATTCAATGCCCTCATGAGTAAAACAGATTCCTTTATCACACAGAATGGGCTACATTCCAGTGACTGAAGTGTCCCAAACAGATCTAAACGCTCTTGACATATTAATGAAAAAGTCTGTAGAAACAGAGGAAACAATCCATGGCTGCAATGCCTTTACTTGTGGTGGTTTGTGACCAGGCACTTTAAGCTATAGCTAATGAGATATTCACATCTGCACGTTTCACTGTATCATATTACACAGGGGTTCTTTCCAAGTCATCCTCAGTTTCTTTGCAGTAATTGGGTGACAATTTGGAGGTGCAGGTCTATGAGATGCATTCAGTGATTCAAATATTCTGATATTCAAGCATTTAGCCTTGTGGATGCTACATTCAGTCATCGTCATTACAATGAAGGTCTCAAAGCCCATATGCTCATTACTCAGTTGGCTTCACTAGGCAGTAATTCTACAACGGAACAATGAAAAATAGCTTCCTCCAGACAGAGATTCATTGGGAAGCTCATTTGATCAGTTAAGAGAGAATCCATGCTAAGAAAAAATCCAAACACTTACAAGATCTGAATTCATGCTTACCTAAAGGAATTTTGCTCACCACTAGGATCAAATGGCAAAGTTTTGTCATCATGCATGGATATTGTTGGATTGCTCCTGCAGTTTCTATGGTCAACAGTAAGGAACACTGAATCTAGCACATTTAATGTTTTGCTAAAGATGCTTCCATGGTTATCATCATATGCCTCAGAGCCATCTAGATGTACATAAATTCCTAATGGATGGTGAGTGTGTTAAAAAATGACGAGGATATGCTTCTGACCATAAAACGCATAACCAACCATCAATATAAGAGCAAATGCAATACCAGATCATGTATGAAGTGGACTGATTGGTATTACTTTGAATCCAGAAGCAGTTCTCAAATGGGTGGTTCTACTTAAATCTATGATGAGAGATGTCAGTACAATCCACAACAGATACTGGTCCAAAGCCCCAGGACGAAGGAAAAGAGCACATTGAATATGATGAACTTCCTGTCCAATGTGTTCACATGTCAATAACTGATTAAATCCCTTTGAGATTTACGAAAAGGTGTCATCTTGCATCTGGAACAAATGCTACACATGAAATATCAGCAGATTTGATGGATGCTCAAGTAAACAAAGATGAATCTGTCACAAATTTTGTCAGAGAGAGACTGGATACAACTGGCAATGTTGACTTCTATGTTACTATAAACAAAAAAAAATAACAACCTGACGACATTCACTTCTCTAGATCACAAAAAAAATATCAAAATCATCCAAGATATCAATGTGAGAAATTTTTTGGTTGTTTAATGGTGATTGGCCAGAGTTTAGACCTAACTCTTAAAGATTTGTTTATAATGGACTACTGCATATTTCTATTGCAACTCTAAAGGGGAAACCTAGTAAAACCGAAAAAATCAACTTGCTTATGCAAGCCTGAGAAAAATTTGGAAACTGTTAAAGTGTCTTTGTTATCAAAGTGAAAGTGCACACATTACCTTAAAAAGTTGGTACACCCTACATTAACCTCTAATGTCCATGGCAGTGGTATTTCTTCAGAAATTGGTTGAACTGAGGATACTCGCCCAGAAATCTCTATCAAGAACCCAGAGGGGGAATGCCAAGAAATGTGTAACCGGATCATTGAAACTTCAATTCAATTTGAAAATCAGCAAATTGATCACCAGTTCAAAAAGTCACTCTGCAGTGAAGAGTTCAAGCAAGAGCTTGCACAGTTTCTTCTGAAAGCACAGCAATGGCCTACCTAAGCATAAGAGTTACATAGGCAATCACTCTAACATGTAGAAAAGAGTGTTACCTTCTTAAAAAAAATGGTAGAGAAAAAAACCAGGTCAGTTTCAAACCTGAACAGGAACAATCTATAACCATGAAGCAGACAGCCACATCCTACAACAGTACATGCATCTCATTCTGCCCACCATGGTACATCAACAGTAATTTTGAAGTCTCGTGACACTGATATGGCTATGTTGGCCATGGGAAACTCATGATATTCCAGCAAACAAATTATTCAAAACAAGAACAAAATAGTGAAAATTAAACATCAATCTCACAGTCATTGGATCTTCTTTGAAACCTATTTGATGTACTTATCAGATACCCTACGTTTGATGACAAAAGGCCTAAACTAATGCAGTACAAATAACCTTTCTAAAATGCAGTAATTCAAAGTAGCAAATCTTTTGTACTTAAAAGAGGACCTGCTTAGGGATAGTGAAGTGGCTGTCTGCTCCCCTTTTGTTACAAGCAAGAGCATGATGTGAACAAACTCCAACATATAACATCTGTCTTAAGAATAAGAGATCCAGCATCAACATGCCAGGATGTATGAGAAAAGCAGATTACTAGGCATCAATTTGGTGCAACTGATTGGAAGCAAGAGCAATGATACTTTTTCCACATGAAAACAGCCGGAAAATTTGTGATGCTGAAGGGATTTTCACCCAGCATGTTTCACTGCAACTGATGGCTACCCCATTGGGACCACAGCCTGTAACTGAGCATATCAGTTGCAAATGTTGTATGTTCTAGGGGTTATTTTACATGCAAACAACAACATCTTTGTTGTACTGAAGCTTGTTGTTGTGACAAAGATCACTGCAATGTTGTCGTGACAAAGATCACTGCAAGATACTGACAAGGCTGAATAGTAGTTTCTTTATCAGGCTGATTCAGATTTGGAACGGGCCACATCCATTATCCAGCATCTTTTGTTGTTAGACATAAATAATGCTAAAGAATGCAATCATTATGTTGCAACAGCACAAAATTAAGTGGTCACAAGTTAGTGCATTAACTCAAGTCTGCAATACGCTAGTATTACCAGGAAAATAAACTGTGATTTTTATATTCTTGGGTGTACTGCATGAAAAAATAATTTCAATATTTTTTGTGTTTGCCAAACATTTATATGTGTTCATAAGAATGTATACATTCATATATGAACCAAAAGAAATTGTAAACAAAACTATTTATTTAGCCAATGGCAGGCATAAATTGTATAATATACATGATTTTTTCATATATATTTGCCATTTTCCACATTAGCAAGGTAGTGTCACGAACAGATGACTAAGCCTAAGAGGGAAAAATCCTCAATTGGCCCTGTTCTCTGTGACTTCTTTAGGAAAAGTAATACAGGAGGGGAGGCTCATCCCCCCCCCACAACCCCACCACCACCACCACCAAGGCCTTTTTAGTTGCCTTCTATGACACGCAGGAAATACATGGGCAGTATTCTTTCTCCCCTATCCCCAGGGATGTATATATACGTGATATCTTTCTCATTTTTAGAACGTGTTCATTTATAAATGAACCAAAAAACTTTGTAAGCAACACTGTTTATTTGGCCACTGGAAAGCAGAAAATGTATAATATACATATCTCTCTTATTTTTGTTTCACACTGAATAACTTAAATCTAATACATCTTAAACAATATGTAAATTAGTCAAAAAAAGCCCATGAAATTAAACTATCTACAAAACTACTAACAAACAATCAGGTTAATTCGCATATAAACTTTACATATAACCATCAACTTTACATCCATCTCTATTAATTTGACTTTTAAGTGTAATTTCTCATGCCATATCACAAAATCAGGCTTAGTTATAAGAAGACTGATATAAAACTGTTATCTAATAGCCTGTGGGTGTTTTTTATTTTTATTTTCTTTTTTGTTACCCCATAGATAAACAATTAACATTTTCAAACAACTGACACCTGAAATTTTAATTAATGTTCTAAAAATACCACCTTTTCCTTCAAACACTAAGAAAAACCAATAAACCTGTGTTATACCAGGGATGCATCCATATTGTGATTTAGGACATAAAGTATTTGAAAATCAGCCCGAGGACTATAAGAAAAAATCTCTCCCTGCTCTTGTGAAAAACTAACCCTGGAGGGGAAAAATACAAATATACATATTCATATATTCATTATATAGTATTCTTTCATAATGATAATGATAATCCTGACAGCTTCAATCAACCACCACCCCTAGCCTGTATACAGAATAAATTTTGTCTCTCAATTCAAACCTTTGCAACATCTTGGAATGGGAAGCAGTAATCTTGGTAAATTCAACAGTATCAGTGGCAAAAAATATCAAAGAGAATTCAAAACCATTAGTGACACCCTCACACAAAAGATGCTTGACAACATCTGTCACAACAATGATAAAAAATGGTTAACCAATTTCACTGCCAGCCCCTAAGCCACTCATTCACAGAGGCTTCATCCCCCAAAATCTTCATCTCCACAATGGAGTTGCCAAGAGAGCACTTTTTTCCCCCAATCCTCTTTAAGTAATACTTCCTAAATGACTTCCAACACCCCCTGCAGATCACAGTGGGAAAGTTCTCCCAAATACAGATAACCTCACACTCACATCCAAGCACCCTGTCACTAATAATGCAACAGCAAACATACTACACTACATCATGCAATCAGAATACTGACTCAATCAAAGCAGAATATTTGCATTCCCCAGAAATCTGCCATTACTATCTTAAATAAAGACAGACATGAATCCAACCTGCACCCTTGCATCACTCAGAGTTGTGATCCACTCCCTCTAAATAAAACTCCAACCATACATATGGTATCATATATAACATACACATGACATACATTTCCTACACTACAAATATCAACATATGGGCTGTAAGCCCTCTAAAAACCCTCAGAACTCCTACTGGTACCTGAATGAGACAAAAAATAATTCCTTTGTATCCTCAACAAACAATCCATTTGCTCTACCATAAACTATGCCTCACATTCCTGGTCATCCACCCTTCAAATGCAAACATAATAAAGGCACAAACTACACACACCAGAGCAATCACAATAAACATCAGCTGCTTAACAAACACAAAATACAACATCTGCACAATGATATAAAACTACTCCCAGTATAGTATCACCATCTGCTGGCAAGCATCTCTCTGCAACAGCACTGAACTCCTTCCCAAACCAATTCATAACTAACCAGCAAATTCCAAATAGAAGTAAAACTCTTACCCCTGCTTCATACTTCAGCAATCTACAAATCCCTATCCCCCAACAAACACAACATTAACAAAACATACACACCTAAATGACCAAAACAATCACTAGATAACCACCAAGTTAGTCTTAAATACCATCTCATTATACACACATTCATCTGAAACCGCACTCTATAGACATGTTCAAGTTACACCTCATCTCTGGTCTGGACTTGACATTCATTCAGCATACCATAAGAACCCTTATGCCCAAGATGCATCATCCTTAGTGAAGACACTAAACACTCACTTGATTATCCTGTGCTTACTTACACAGATGTACAGTCAATATAACCACACTTATTGACCTGTAGTCCCACTCAGTGGATGTGTCCAGCTTCCTCAGCGCTAAAGGAACCCTAAAAAAAAAGGGGGCTTCTGGGAAAAGTATTAATATTAGGTGATTAAATTTATACACTAATAATAATGATTATAATAATAATAACAATAATAATAATAATAATAACAATAATAATAATAATAATAATAACAATATTAAAAATACTAATAATAATAATAATAATTTCTTAATCTCTTTTGATTTCCCATGTCCAAAGGTTATGACAGGAAAAGACGAACATCCTCATTTGATTACATCCACTAGCTGCATGTATTCAGTAATGTACATAAGCCAGAGCCCCTCATCCACATTCATGCCTAACAGACCCTTAGATAGTTTCCCCTGACCCTTCATATGCCCTGTCTCGGCCCAGTAACAGTACGTCACCCACTGTATACCAAATAGTTTCAGTTCTTTCTAAACCACGCATGCTTCTCACCCTTTTGCACGTTCAGACCCTGGTAACTCACAGTCTCTCTCACTCCATCCTTCAATCAACTCCTCACTTTCTCCCTCACATCTGCTCCCTCCTCTTCTGGCAAGTATGTCTTAGCCAGTCTCACCTCACTCATTCTTCGCAAAACCATTTCAGCAAGTCCGGTTTAACTTCCTCAATCATACTCTGATTACTACCACATCTCTCTCTTACAATATCATTCCTTACATGATCAACCCTTCTTGCATCATATTTGGTATTTCATTTCCAACACATCCAACCTCTTCTATTCTTTTGCCTTTAGGGCCCAAGATTTGCACACATATAGCAATATTAGAGCTACTATACCATCAAACATACCCATATTTATCTTCACAGACAGAGATCTCTCTTTCCATACACTGTCCAATATACCCAGACCTTTGCCCACTAACCCACCCTAAGGTTCATATCCACTTTCAGGTATCTTTCCATTCATACTCACAGGCAAACTAACCTGTCTCACCTTCCTGTCAAAATTCATAACCTTATTTTTATTAATGTTAACTTTCAGCTTGTTCCTTTTGCACAACCTCCCAAACTCAAGGAATAGCTTCTGCAGTTTCTCCCTTTAGTCTGCCACCACAGTCGTGTCATCTGCAAACAGCAACTGACTCACCTCCCAGGCCCCTCATCCAAAGCCTAAGGAAGACCATCCCTCTCTCCAGGACCCTACCATAATAATAATAATAATAATAATAATAATAATAATAATAATAATAATAATAATGATAATAATAATAGTAATAATAATAATAATAAAGATAATAATAGTAATAATAATAATAACAATAATAATGATAATAATATCATTATAATTATCATTATAAATATCACCATCATCATCATTACCATTATCATTATTATCATTAATCAACAGTTTGTTGAATTAACTGCAGCTAAAGACTGTAAACTTAAAGAAAAATTCATGATGAATTAAGAATAGTTTGAGGTGATAAAAACAACCAATAACTGTGTGGGACCAACACCACTCTTAAGCTGCTGAAGTATCTCTGACTTGGTAAAAAGCATACTCTTCCTCAATTTCCTGACCAAAATTTTGCAAGGAAGAAGCATTTGCAAATCATTTGCAGATGCCAATATAAAAATTACCAGCATCTAAAAGTGAAGTGAGCAAAGTAAAGACACCTTGTCAGAGTAAACATCACATTTGAACTGGCACATGATGTAGGTGGTGCACTTGCATTGCCACAGGTTTTCCATGATTTGCCAGGATACCAATGATCCCATACATCTTAGGCACATGAAATATAGATTTTCTCCCTCAATTATTTGGCTGTGAAACCTGCAACACTTATATATTGAATATTTGGTGGTAAAAGGGAAACAGTTTCTACATGAAAACTGTTTCAAAAGAGATCACTACAAAAGAGGAAAGAGTGAACAGCCAAGTCAACAATGATTTTACACAAATCTCAGAGACCCTCATATTCCTCTCAATATCAAAAGAATGATATATCAAGCTAAAGGGTCACCTGTCCTAACATAAGGAGCTGAGGGTGTTCCTGGATTCTGCCTGACAAAGGTAACACCACGAGTGAGAAGATACCTTTGATAAGGTTGTATCAATGTCAACAGACAAAAAGAGTAAGGCATTGTTGAAAACCCTTAAGAAGCCTAACTTACCCTGCTCCCATGTGCACTGCAACCTCAAAGTTGCAGGGGCCCCATAAGAGGGGTGCTGAGTTTTCATATAATAACACAACAATAACAATAAAGATAATAAATAATAACAATAACACTAATAATAATAATAATAATAATAATAATAATGATAATAATAATTATAATAATAATATTAATAACAATATAAAGCTGAAACTCAGACACCGACAAAGAAAGGTGTAGATTATCATCATCAGAGATGAAACTTTTCTGGGTGATGTTTGGAGAGGAAATCATGGAGAGAGAGAGAGAGAGAGAGAGAGAGAGAGAGAGATGACAGTTTTGGTAAAATGAGTGGTAATGACAAACAGAGTGGAATGAAGATGTGATGAAGCTGGCTTTGAAAAAATATAAAATCAAAAGAGGAAGAATATTCCATAAAAGAATGAAGAATAAAAGGTAAAAAGTAAATATAAATACTAATAAAAAGATGTAGAAACATGAGCATCTATGAAAGGCAAATAAGGAAGAAAAAATCTGCAACAGAATAAGAAGCTGGTTTGGATGGAGGTAAAGAAGCAACAGAACATTGGTTTAAAGTTAAGTCTATAAAATTAAATTTGAAAAACTAGAGAGCATTTTTTTGAAGAACTGAGAGGAAGTGATCAAACAAAAGATAAGTATCTGCACAGTAGGATTGGAGGTTGGTTTAGAGTAGAACTGGTTTAAGGGAGAGGATGATGTTACAAAGGAGGAGGTGAGACAAACAGCACTGCAATTAAAAAATGAAAAAGGCATGATGTAGATGAGTGGAAATTAAGATTTAGGAGAGTGGAAGTGAAGCTGTAACTGAATGATTCTTGGCAGAGTATATGATATCAAGGAAAAATGGTCATTTGGTTGGCTGAGGGCATTAACTCTTATTCAGCACAAAGGTAAAATTATGGCAAGAATTACAAAGGAACAAGACTTTATACTATGGTTGTCCATAGTACGTGGAACAACTATGTCATGATCTTAAATGCACCATTGAACTCCTTGAAGGTTAAACCATGGGGGATTTTGGAAGAGAAGACCATACTCTGGCACTAAGGCAAGCAGTTCTGGAGCAAAATATGGTACAAGGGTTTAGAAAAGGCATACGTAAAATATTTGGGGGAATGTACTTTGGGTAGCAATTACTACGATGTTAAAAGCTTTCATAATGGAAGTAGTACTCGTGTGAAAGTAAATGGTAAAATCTTATTTCTTTTTGTGCATTAGCATAAAATTTATATCAAGTCATCATGGTTTTCAAAATTTTTACAGATGATCTACTTATGAAATCTAAGCATGATGCAACAATTGCAAGGTACAGCTGAACCATGGTAGAACAGAGTGGAAGTTACTTAAACTAATATGGTAGGGTGATACTGAAGAATGTCTGTTTTCTTTTTCTTTTACTTTTTTCTTTCACCCAACATGGCTACTGGCTGGAGCATATCTTGACAAGTTTAGGGAATACTGAGAAGGAGCCATGAAGACTGGTAAGGCACAAGGTACAGATAGACTATGGTAGACATGAGTAGAAGCTACTTAAATTGATACCGTAGAAAGATGATACTGCTCTGTTAAATTACCCAGATAAAGTAGTGAGTACAATGGCAAGATGCTTTCAAATATAGAGGGGGAGGATGCTGAGAATAAAGAAGAGCATTTTTTTTTTTTTTTTTTTTTTGAGATGGGTAGTTCCAATGTATCATCAGTATCATTGGCGAAGATTTACTTGTAATGGAGTCTAGGTGTTTGAGAGTAATGACCAAAAAGGTCATTACTCCCAGTGCTCTCTAACCGGTAAAACAGTACAGTGCCAAACATGGGAGAACAAGAGGTGCACTGACAGCTTTAGTGAACAGGAATAATTCAAGTTTAGTGTTCAAGAACCTGAAATGATTGAGTGCTAATCTGAGTGAGAAATCTTAAATTTCTCAGGTTTTGAAATGTAAAGAGTAAGGGCAGAAGAAATAGCTTAGTTCTGAAGTGTAAACAAAGAATTTCCCATTTTCCCTTGGAGATATTATTAGACAGGTGAGTGGACAAAAGGGTGGTAATATGTTTTGGCCGTGTAGGATGTATTAAAGACACAAGGCCAGTTGATAACACAAGAATCACATCGTGTAAGAGATAGAAGTAGAGCAAATTAGAATTAAACCATGTAACAGATGGACAGATGTAGAGTACATTGCTATGGGCCAGTAGTATTCCAGATGAGGATACAAGGGAAATTCTTGTTGAAGTCTTCGCAACAGAAGTATCTTGTGTGAAAGAATACAGACATAAATGGAAACAATGCTACCACATAATAATTATAATAATCTCAATGAACAAGGTGAGCAACTAAGAAATACTATAACAGTCTCCCTGCCTTTCAGTGAACAAGATGAAAAACTAAGAATTGCCATAAAATTCTCCAAGCATCTGTCAACTTTCAGCACACTAAGTACAACTTGAATATATCTGTATGCAAATCAAGAGGTTACCACTAGGCCCTGCTTAGCATTAGGGTTACACTCCCAAACATCGACAGCATTAGGGATACACTCCCAAACATCGACAGCATTAGGGTTACACTCCCAAACATCAACAGCCACTAAGCCCTACTTAGCATTTGGGTTACACTCCCAAACATCTGTTGCTCTAACGAACCATCATCATACAAGCAACTGAAACCTATTTTATGTGGTGGTTGTGTTCCTAACCAAAATTTTCTAATGTAATTCTTATGTATGGAACATTCATTAAACAGTTTACCATCAATATATACCATACTCCCTTCTCCAGTTTCTCTATTTAAATACACACTCAAACCAACCCGTCTCTATCCCCTGCTAAACCTCATTACCTTACTTTTAATCACATCAACTTTCAACTTCCTCCTTTCAAATACTTCCCCAAGCTTAGACACAAACTTTTGCAGTTTTTCATGCAAGCCTGCCACCAGAGCTGTTCTGTATGTGAACAGAAACTGACTCACTTTTGAGGCCCCCAACAAACAGCAGACCCACCCCACTCACCAAGACCCTCTCATTTACCTCCATCATCATCAAATCCAGAGGCATATCAAAGAGGCATCATGACATCACACTTCCTAAACAAAGACCCATCTTCACACTTCTCCAATGTGTAGTAAAAATACAGCAGATACTAACAACTGTATGCAACAGTTGGCAAACTGGTATACAATATTTTTGGCAAGTGGACTCAAAACCACAGAAAGTAATACCACAATAAACAAGGGACCACTGTACACTGAAAATCCTAACAAACCAATGAACAACATTATCATCATTTTTCTGAAGAAATTCAACTGCAATCTCATCCGCTACAGCCACATTGCCACACTTTATTGTATGCAAGGCATTCACCAGCTTTTTTTTTTTTTTCCCTCCACCGAACCACTTGCCATGACTCTCTTACCTCACATACTTCAAAGTTCCAAACACCACAAATGTACCATCCCATAATTTAACATATTCAAGTCCTCCAAAATATGCATCCTATCTCCTCTTTACTTTTTCTTAGCATGTTACCACTTCCCCATCTGTTCCCTCACTGATATTCCCATTTGCACTCTTATTCTACTCATAATCTTCTCCTTCACCTCCTTTCAAAGCATTTTCTTATTTTCTCTCAATTCTGCTAATAATGTCTTACCCCAACTATCACTTTCTCTCTTTTTCAGCCCCAGCTACTTCCTCTTATAGATCTCTTAATCACTCTCACTCTTTCTCAACAGGAAACATCTATATACCTCTTCTTTCTCTCACTAATAACTTAACTTTATCCCACAAACCTGTCTCATACATCCATATCCCACCTTCCACATGCCACACACCTCTTTTGCACATGTGAGCACCTAAATATCTCCTATTCCCCTAGTTTCATTTACTCTTGCCAACTGCCATTCTTCACTCAAAATTTCCCTGGTAACTCTTTTCCAAACTCACTCAATTAGTACATCTGCTTCCCACCCACATCATTTTCCCTTTTCCTAAAGCCTCTAACCTTGATCAACTTTCACCTCAACCTCCATCAAGAAGAGATCAGATATCCCAGAAGCTGCCTCTCTCAGCACATTTGAATCCAAAAGTATTTCTTTAGGATATCCATCAATTAGGACATAATCCAATAATGCCCACTTCTTGTTAACCCCACCCACCCATGTACATTCATGTATGTCCCTCTTTATAAACCCAGTGTTCCCAATCAAAAGTCCTTTTTCAACAGATAACTCCACAAGCTTTTCATCATTTTCATCCAAAGTAGGTATTCAATAAGCTCTAATCATACATATATATATATATATATATCCCTGGGGATGGAGGAGAAAGAATACTTCCCACGTATTCCCTGCTTTTCCAAAAAAGGAACGGAGAAGGGGCCAAGTGAAGATTTTCCCTCTAAGGCTCAGTCCTCTGTTCTTAACGCTACCTCGCTAATGTGGGAAAAGGCGAATATGTATGGAAAAAAAAAAAAAAAAAATATATATATATATATATATATATATATATATATATATATATATATA
>JAYMFT010058228.1:0-15004 GCA_038088735.1 Panulirus argus | reverse complement strand
CAGCACCCCTGGATCCTATGTTAGGGTCGCCCAACATGCCTGGATCCTATATTTTGAAGGTCAAACCCTACTAGATCCTATGTTAGCGTTGCCCATCAGGACTGGATCCTGTATTCTCAAGGTCAGAACCCCCCTGGATCCTATGTCAGAGTCGCTCAACATGCCTGGATCCTATATTTTGAAGGTCAGACCCTACTTGATCCTATGTTAGCGTTGCCCATCAGGACTGGATCCTGTATTCTCAAGGTCAGAACCCCCACGATCCTATGCTAGAGTCGCCCAACATGCCTGGATCCTATATTTTGAAGGTCAGAACCACTAGATCCTACGTTGGGGTAGTCCAGAACGCCTGGATCCTATTATCTGAGGGTCAAAATCCACTGGATCCTATGTTAGGGTCACCCACCAGGGCTGGATCTATATATTCTGAGAGTTTAGACCTCCT
Source organism: Panulirus argus (assembly GCA_038088735.1). Lineage (NCBI taxonomy): Eukaryota > Metazoa > Arthropoda > Malacostraca > Decapoda > Palinuridae > Panulirus > Panulirus argus. Next base: position 14,559 of record JAYMFT010058228.1, on the reverse strand, counting down.
CGATCCTTTTGTTAGGGTCGTCCAGCACGACCAGATCCTATAATATGAAGGTCTACACCCACTAGGTCCTATGTTAGGGTCGCCTAGTACGACTGGATCCTATATTCTGAAGTTCATAAACCACAAAATCATGTGTTATAAGTATCCAGGTGGACTAGATCCCGTATCCTAAATGTCTAACGACATTCGATCCTATGCCGAGGTTGATAAGCAGGATAAGATCATACAGTCTTGAAGGTCTGAACTCCAAACCCTTCGATCTCATGTCAAGGTCGCCCATCGGGCCTGGATCCTATATCCTGAAGGTTTAGACTCGCTCAGTCCTACGTCATGGTCGCTCAACGCTACTGGATGCTACATTTCGAAGGTTTAAAAAAAAAAAAAACACTCGATCCAGTGAGCAGGATTGGATGGCACAGTCCAAGACGTATGGATCACTCGATCCTCTTATGTCCTTGGTATTCCCGCCCCGTTTGACTCTCACGTCTTGGCTCTTTCGAACGATTGGATTACGTATCCCTTCAGTCCTGCACCACTTGATCATCTGATTGGGCAGTTCAGATATGAGTGGATCCTCTTAATTGGCGGTCTTGAATTCGCTAATCCCTTTATAAGTAGGCTCAGGCTGCTGGATCCTCTCCATTGGTAATCCCAGACAACAGGATACCCCCTGCCGTGTTTGTCCCGGACAGCTGAATCCTCTTCATTACATCCACTTGGCTAATTATCAGATTATCTTTGGGAGTAATTGGTGGGGTATGGGGAGCTTAGGGAGGAGGTTGGGGGAGGGTGTTGGAAGGAACCGGGGAGGGAAGATTGGAGGGGAGGGAGGGCGTTAATGAGATGAGGGAGGGAGTGTAGCGGAGGAGTACAGGGAGAAATGAGATACTGAGGTGTAATAGATTCCCCTTCACCCTGGTGGGAGGGAGGGAGCCTCCGAACCCCCCTGTCGGATCCGGGGGTTCAGGCACAATAGAACCTCCAGTGTCGGAGGTTCAGCGGGGTTCAAGCCCTCCCTCCTGGGGCTGTGCAGTACCAACAGCAGCTCCTCTTACGACTGCCAGCGGCTCTCCCCGCCGCAGTTCCTCGCGCGACCACCGTCCATAATCGCGCCCGGCCGCCTCCCACTGCCGCAGGGGACCGACCGACCGCTGCATGTTTCCACTCGGCCGCATGCGACCGCAAAACCACTGTATGCCAACCACTCACCGCACGCGACCGACCACTCGCCATCATCGCGCTGTTTTGTCGTCTCTGATGCCTGCAAGCTCTTGTGTGCTGTCGCAACCATTTGCATAATTTTGCGTGTTGTAGTTTTATGCTCGTGTGGCCCAGTTAGTTAACCTTGTATACATGCCATATATCACTTAACACACACACACACACACCTTACCTTACCTTACCTTCCTGCCTCAGGAGTCCCATCTGGGGGCTCCCACAGCGCTCAGGAAGCAGGCCATGTCCACCGGGAGGGACCAAGAGTTCTAAAGTTCGGTGATAAAGCGTACGAGTTGGGATATAACGTAGGTAGGGCATCTGAGCGGTAAGCGTTGAGTGTTTTCTTTGTAATAGTTGCACCTTGGGCGTGACGGGTCTTGAGATATGTTGAATCTGTGTTTGTAATGCTGTAAGCACGGTTGGTGTTCGGAGTGCAGACGAGAAAGTGTAACTCGTACATGTCTAGGGAGTGTGGTTTCGGATGAGTGTTCAGGATTGAGCTGGGAGGGCGGGCGGTTGTCTAGTGCTTGTCGGGTCATTCTGGTGTGTATTTGTTAGGTCAAGAGTTGAGATTGATATGGTTGGGGGGATCCGTGAGTGTAGATTTGCTGAAGTGTGAAGCAGGGGTAGGATTTTTTTTTTATTCTATTTGGGGTTAGTGGTTAGTTACACTGTGGTTTGGATGGGATGGGCCTACTTGTATTGGAAAGAATTGGGTGCCGAGGATATTGAGGTGGGATCGTACTGGGAGGATCTGTGTTTCGTTATGTTGGTTTTGAGTGTTTGTGCTTCCCTGGCAGGCAGTTATTGCTTAAGTGTTTTCGTTTGCTTTTGTCAGGGTGGATAACCAAGCAGAGGAGGCGTAGTTTAGTCTGGAGCGGATGAATTTGTTTGTAATCGATATTAAGGGATTCTTTTTCCTGTCCTCATCTCGCCCCAAAGAATCCCACCTTACTCTGCTTCGGACCCGCAGCTTCGTAAACGCCCCCTGCTACCGATTTCTTGACAGACCTCATTACGGGAGGAGGGACAAGCTAGGTCGCCTATGAACCGGCTGGCCTGTCTGGGACTCGCTCAAACCCAGGCCCGTTAGATTGATGGGTCGCACCGCTAACCATAATACGACGAAGGCTGAAATGGTGATGAATTGCTGGGGTGAGCTGCCCACCGTCTGCCCGCCGCCGGGAACCGAATCCCGACCCAAAAAATCGAAGTCAGCAACGCCAGCCTCTGCTTATTAATTGCGAATTTGTTGTTTGTGTGTGTGTGACGCGTGTACAACACCCAGTTCCCCAGCGTCCACACACATCCCCACGAGCAGCCACCCTCTGGCTTTCCCAACCTGAAGGGCGCCAGCACAACCTCCCTTACCTCCCCTTAGGTCACGGCGGTAGTGCCCTCCTGGTGAGGGGGTCACAGCTATGCCTCCCCGACGGTCGTAGACCTTAGAGTGTCTCCAGTCACATGCCTGTGTCGGTAGGTGGTGCTGCTTCCCCCGTAGCGGTATCCTCTCCACCACCACCCTCCTCCGTGCAACACACACACTTTTTCCCCTGCCACACCACACCACACCGCTCGGGAGGGCAAACTGTGTTAACTGACGGACGGACGCTTTACGCTAATCGCATAGCTTCACAGCAGGTCGTATTCACGCAGGCCCGCAACAGGTAGCGAAGCCCTCTGGTGGGCCAGGGGGAGGGAGTTGGGTTGGGGGAAGAAGCCCGGCAAGGCGTAGGGGGCGGGCGTTGTGATAGCCCCAGTACTTCACAGAAAGGTGGACCTGTGAGGAGTGGTGGAGCCCGAGGAGGAGGAGGAGAGGGGCGGGCCGTCATAAACCTGGCCACGCTCACGTGTTCAATTCCGACTCGGAAATTAAGCAATGAATTAAAACTGCTCTGGAACGAGGCCAGAGACCATAATTGCAGGACGGAACATAAGTCTGACGGGACTAATACACACACACACACCGCCCATGGATTAGACGGTAATGACCGCCCAGGGAAGCGATGATTGTGATTATATATAATGACCCTCCACGGCCTGTTCTCATCGGAGATACTGGCCGTTTTGATATTGTATCCTCTCCCCCCCCCCCCAGTCCTCGCCCAGCCTCCTGCCTGCTCTGACACGGAGGCCCGGGGCTACGGCGAGGGAGATGCAAGGAGGAATCTAGTAGTGTGGGAGATGATGGGGCAGTTCGAGAGGCCTCGGGGTGATGTGGGAGAAGGTTTGGAGGGGGAGTATGTGATAGAGATGGAGGATGAAGAGTAGCGGTTTTTTGTGTGACAGTGGGCAGAGGGCGTCTGGAGCCAAGCTGGGTGTGGCGGAGCGTGTGTGTGTGTGGGGTCCCACCCATGTTGTGTGGTGGAGAGATACGAAGAGGAACCACGTGCATTCCTGAGTCATCCTGAAGGTGTAGGGGGACGCCGCAGGCGGAGGGGGTGGGAGGCGTCCTGCCACCCACACTGTAGGCCGAGTCCCACTGCAGAATCCCCCCCGAAGGTCCCGTAAGTGGCGTAGTGGAGGGGAATCGTCAGATCTGCAGGAAGTGCAGGAGGAATATTATTAGTTCCCCTGGACACCGCCGCCGCTCCATTCCCAGAAGGAACGCGTAATTGGTATAATTACGGATGTTCAGAGAGATGGATCTCTTCGCTGATTATATACAACAGGTCGGGAGCCTGGTCCGCATGCGGCCAGAGCAGGGAGGCAACACTGACACAGTGCGGTCGGGTTTAACGTCAGGTAAATAGCTAAACATTACGTGTGAAAATGAGAGGGAAAAAAGATGTGTTTGGTTTCGGGGGCTGTTCGTCGATTTTTCGCACGTGATTTGAGATGGTTCTCTTCCCTCTCTCGTACACACACACACACACACACAATTCTGTTTCTTTCTCTCTTTATGTGTGTGTGTGTGTGTGAGAGAGAGAGAGAGAGAGAGAAGGTGGAGTGGGGGTGAGGGACGATGAGAGGGACAATTGAGGAGAGAATGATGAAAGCCAGTAGACAGGTATAGCGTGTGACCGTCCCATCTCTCCATGTGTACAGTACGAGTCCCGCCACCTCCCGTGGCTACCTATTAATTAGCACGGTGGGTGGAGGGGAAGGTGGTCACATGGGTGGAGGGAGTGTAAGCCTGTGGGTGGAGGGGAGTGTGGTCACTGGATTGACGGGGTGGGGGCCCGCCTCCTCAATTAGCGCGTTTCTCTCCCACGGACAAAAACTCAATGTTGATCTTGCAGACTCGCTCACGCAGCTGTTCACGGCAGGTTGTGAGTGTCGTCTACCCGTCACGGGTGTTACGTCGTGTGACGTTGATCGTGCACGCCCCAGCACACAGCTGTTGTTGTGTTACGCGTCGGTCGTGCAGCTGGTAGATAAAGGTAGCGTCCGGCTGGAGGAGCGATTCCCTTTGTACAATAAATGTTGTCTAGATGTGCATAGACGAAGCGTGTCAGTTATCGTATGGATGAGGGACGTGTACACATGTAGGGGTAAGTGGAGGCAAGTATAGAGCGCGCAGTGGGCACAATGCATCAAGATAGGACAGGTGGGCGTGAGTGGGGCCCCAAGGACCCAAGTGGTCCCCCCAATCCCTGTCAGAGGGTGAGGGATGCCCAGGATACAACAAATAGATCAAATGCATGACGTATAGATTACAGAATACTGACAACAACATAGGTAACAACGTATGTGTAATACAGAGCAAGTTTGAAATATGTTTCACATATCCAGAACATCTTGTTAACATTACAGTCACATTATGTACACATACAGATTACATAAACACAGAGGTGTGTGCTTGAAACAGGAGGCAATGTAGAGTGCAGTCATTAACACTGACAGCAATAACGACAGGTCAGAGATAAAGTATATATGGGACGTGCTGTTATAGTTTACCATTGCAGTGGGCATGCTGTCAGGGGGAGGCTGGTGGTGGCTCGCGCCCTCCTGCAGAAAGTGACCCCAGTCTTCAAGAGTCGACGCTCGGCTCCTCTCTTGGACTTTGAGGGAATTAGAGAAAGAAAATCTTCGCGTGGCTTCGTCTTTCTGTTCCTACTTTTAGAGAGTGATAATACAGGAAGGGTAGGATTTCTAGACCATCCTCAGGAACAAGGACATTCCAGGAAGAGAAAAATGGCGCTTCCAGTGACCGTGGCGTTCGTGATATATGCTGAACCACGTGTGGTGTTTGGCCTTGTACACTCTTGCCGTATAGTATACTCTCTCTCTCTCTCTCTCTCTCTCTCTCTCTCTCTCTCTCTCTCTCTCTCTCTCTCTCGTGTGTTGAGAGAGTGGCCAGCGTCTGTAATTAGATATTTCTTCGGTACAGTGAGGGAGAGAGAGAGAGAGAGAGAGAGAGAGAGAGAGAGAGATCTACGCTCATGGGGACCCCCAGTATTTCTTGAACTTTCCCCTTGTCATAAAGCTCTTTAGGCTTCTGCGTGCTCTCAGTATTCACCTCTCCATTACTCACTTTATTCCCGGCTGTGGAGGGAAAGGAATGGTGCTCTTGGGGCAGTAGAGAGAGGGAGGGAGGGGAAGGAAGGACACTAACGGGGCAGAAAGAGGAGGAGGAGAAGGAGGGAGGACTTCTGGGGCCGGCACCTGAGCTAGCCCACCTGGCAGCCCCGAGCGAGGGTTGACGACTCCTGACCAACAGCCGTGGCCGCCCCTCCGACACGGACGCAGGCGCACCTGCGCACTTCGCGTGGCAGTGGCGTAATACGCGCGGGCACCACACCCTTCGCCCCCAACACCGGAGAAACCTGAAGGGGACGAAGTGTCCTGTGCGCAGAGGGACAGAAGGCGTTGGAGTGCGCGCGAGCGTGTTTGTGTAAAGGGACACCAGATGGTTGTCCCGCGGGAGGACACGGCGTCGTCCATAGACACCCGCCGATATACGAGTTATGAATAATCATGGCCGGTCGTGGCCGCCAGGTACGGACCCGGTGTTTACTTACGCGTCCGGGGCGTTGAGGTGGCGTCCAAAGGGTCTTTCACCAGCGTGATGGACGGGTCGGCGAGGGGCGAGGGAGTGCCATGATTGGAGAGAGGTGGAGGAGGAGCCCCCGGCGGGGCGCGCCAGGCTCCTCTTCCTCCCCCTCCGAACATTACCCTTTCCGCTCCGTCGTCGCTCACCGCGGTCACTCTCCGTCCCGTTCTCTGTGTTTCATCGGACTGTAAATAACGTCGTTAATGAGTGTTTTACGGTCTTGTTGACTCGCGTGCCCTACGTAGGGTGGACCTGCGTTCGGGGCGATGTGCCCTAAGGACCTCCTTTGTCCAGTCCTCTTTTTCAGAATTCCCCCCTCTTGAAAAAAGTGGAAGGGATTGAGGTTCGCTAGGAAGTAGCTGGTTTGATATTCCGAAAATATATTCGGAATCAACGCCGAGCCTGCATTTAAAGGAGGGACTTTTCAATGCTATTTACAAAATGTTAATCAGTAGAGTGTATATGAGAGAGCGTCAGCTGTGAAATTAAATGCGACTTTTTTTTCAGGAGTTTAAATGTAGACTTTTTTTTTCCCCCCCCCTCTCCCGTCAGCGCTGATGAGGAGCGTAAACTGTGAAATTACATGTACGCGAGACTTCATGATGTTTTGAAATTAGGCTCGGGCTGGTGTTAATCCCGGGTGAAGTTCCCGCCGGAGCTGACGTGAATAATAATGTACATCCACGGGGGCGGCAGGACGGCACCTGAGGATGGACGGAGCCACCGATTTGAGCGCCGCTCCTGAAGGGGCCGCTGTAGGAGGCTGGTGGCATCATCACCTTGAGATTCGCATCCCCTCGTCGGTTTGGTTAGGTTACGGTACCAACCTAACATAATCAGAGCCAACCTGACCTGACCTGACCCCCCCCTCCCCCCTTCCGCCTGAACCACACCAGAAAAATGTTGACGGGGTGGAGTTTCAGGTGGTCTGGCTGGTGCTGGTGGCTCAGTAGAGCCCCTCACACACACACACACACACGCACGCGTAAGTCGAGACGGAAAATTGCAACCCCCCGAAGTGGGGTTATCACGCAGCGAGCTTCCCTCGGTGCCACCAGCCCAGCGGCCGTTTAAGTCAGTTGGGACTGACATTGCCTTGGCAGCCCGTGAGATCCTGTCCGATTAGATAGCCTTTATTCGTATCGATTGTTGTGTCGATTATACCATTTTGTTTAGTGGCAGGATCGCAGGAGGATTTTGGAGATTAGCCCCTTCAGCGCGACGCCTCGTTCCTTCTTTGGGTCAGAGGCCGTGCCGCCGGTCTCGAGAGGCCGTGGGGTGGAAGACGACGCGTCGTGCCAGAGTGCGACCATCTCGAGCGGGAGGGGGAGAGAGGGAGGAAATGGTGTGGGGTCGGGAGGTGTGGGTGTGGGGTGTGGTGGGGGAGGTAGGTCAGTCAGTCAGTCAGCCACCACCAGCAACATGTGGGCAAGACTCAGCTGCTCTTGTTTGCCCGAGTCGTCTGACGGATCACCAATTGCCTCGTTTACACAGGTGTCAGGTGGTCGTTCGGGGGGTCGTCCGCTTGAGCTCTTGTCGCACGGCTATTGGATGATTGCCGGGCGTTTTGTCGTGCGGTTAGTACTGACTCGGGCGTGGAGAGAGAGACAGGACGAGAGGGTTGTGGGGGAAGGGGGAGTGGGTGGGGCAAGTTGGACGGACGGATGTCACTTGCGTTGATCGTTAAACGGTATCAGGAACGGTTAAACGGTTTTGGTACGTCCGTTGATAACCCCCAGATGCACGACGGCGCGCCCGGAGCCGTTCTTCTGAACGACGATGTGACCTTTGAGTACGACGGGAGGATCCAGTGTTGGTCTTGACCTTCGACCTGACCCGAGAAGCTCAGGATGAATGTTGCCCACTCCATGTTCAGTGTATTCTAGGTTTTCCTCCTGTTTCGCGTTCGGTAACAATTACGTTTTTGGAATAAATTGTACGCTTAAAAGGAGTTTTATATACCCTTTAAGCGATTGGTCTTTTAAGACTGTGGTCTCGGACGGCTGGTGTTACAGCGTGTGTGTGTGTGTTGTTGATTCTGCAACGTGCATTTGCTTGCCGGGGGCTTCTAGTGATGCAGAGATAATGCTGGTTGGCCCCGGACGGCAGTAGACGCCCGTGGTGTGTAGTGGGGAAGCAAGGCCGCTTAGGGAGAAATGGCCTCAGGGTTTTGGCCCAGAGGGAGGCCCTTCTCAGGGTTTTGGCACAGAGGGAGAGAGTTAAGGGTGGAAGTGAGGTGTGGCAAGGGAGGAGCACTCGGGCCGCCCCCAGGGGACGGAAACTCTCCCGACGGCGTCATAAATCAGGGCCACAATACTGGCACTCATTTCCATAGTTATGGGCGCTTTAAGGAAGGCGATGGCTTCATCCGTCATCGTTATGTCCCCCTTTTGGTGTGGTTATTGTGCTGGAGGCCCGATGATGTGGCATTTATTGTTGTTGTTTTTTTTTGTGTGTGTCAGAGGTGGAGGGAAGAAGGAGAAGCGGGAGACCCAATTGGAGGTGGAAGGATGGAGTGAAAGGGATCTTGAGCGATTGGGGCCTCTGAACATACAGGAGGGTGAAAGGCGTGCACGGAATAGAGTGAAATGGAACGAGGTGGTATACTGGGGTCAACGAGCTGTCATTGGACTGACCCAGGGCATGTGAAACGTCCGGGGTAAACCGTTGTAGTAGTAGTAAATGTTGCAATTGTCATGATCAGAGTAACAGGTGTAGTATTGCGTTACCCTAAAGTAGATTGACAGCAGATGAGCGACAGAAGGCACGGGTGATCGTTCACATTTTTCCTCAAGTCTTTATTAGTCTAATTACACGTAAGACAGAACATCTCAGTGTTACGCTCTGTCGCAACACCGTTACTGGCTATGGTCACGGTGGTCACATTCGTGGTAACAGCGACAGTTGTGGGACGACAGTAAAGGGGCTACGTAAACGACCACCGGTGGTCGTGCTGCCAGCCACTGGTGGTCAGGCGACGAGCACCGGTGGTCGCGGGAGACAACAGCAGGTGCTAATTAGGTCGTTACTCTCTTTGGGTTGGTCGGGAGGAAGGAGGCAAGTGACTCTCAAGTGAGAGAGGAAGAGAGATTCCCAGATCACAAGACAGGTTTAAGGTTGTTCTCAGCTCGTGAGAGAGAGAGACAGTGAAGTCGATCTCAGCTCGTGAGAGACAGGGTGAAGGTCTTCTCTCATCTCATTAGAGACACACCTACGGTTGCTCCCAGTGTATATTAGATACACGGGTTGGAAACTACCTTAACTACCTTGATTGAAGGGAACAAAGGACGCGCATCAGGGGAGCCTCCTCGAGATGGGTTCAGGTCACCAGTGGCGTGCCACAGGGTTCATCCCTGGTGCCTCTGCTCTTCTTAATCCACGAAAAGGACTGCATGGACACCTGAATACGTTTAAGGATGATGCCAGTGTCATGACGGACGTAAAGAAAGAGGACTGCATCAACCTGCAAGGGGACCTAGACAAACTAAATGCAGAGTAATAGTGATGGTCCCTATGTGAATGCTATCCGGCAAAAAGCATTTTTCGAAAAGATATAAAGATAAGGAAGCAATTTTTATAGTGCAAGAGTCGTGGATGAACGTCATGGAATCAACCCACATAGAGAGAGAGAGAGAGAGAGAGAGCGTGTAAGCACTGAGAAATATGTTCATGCAATGCCATATGTACATGCCAACCAGGGAAGGAATTAATCATTTTATCTGTCCCTTCAGGTGAGAACCGTCAGCTCCCCTGCCACCACCACCACCACCACCACCACGCTTGGCTTGGTAACACTGGGGGGTTGTGCCAGCCTGCCAGAGACCTGGCAACACTGCTCGACCTGACAGGTAGGTGAGTACGAGTGGAATGTGGTACTGCCGGTGCTCCGCGTACCGCGCGCCTGTGATGTGGTAGAGATGGTGTCTCGTGTACCGCGCGCCTGCAGTGTGGTACAGACGGTGCTCCGTGCACAAGGCATCTGTTGATCAGCCAACGTGATGTGGCTGGCTCCCTGGCCAACAGGTGAGGCGATCCGTTGAGGTTCCTCGCGTTGTCAGGAGAGAGAGAGAGAGAGAGAGGAGGGCTCTGTGTGATCACTGAGAGAGTAGAGGGGGGTTGCAGTGATGGAGTCTGGTCGTTTTGCCGAGAACAGCAGTGATGGGCGGGCGGGAGTCCCTCGGGCGTGTGGAGGCGATGGACGCTGCTCGAGGGGCGCCTCGGGAGGGAGCAGTGACTAGCGAATGACTGGATCTCGTCTTAGGAAGAGGGAGCTGTGCCGTCCGTTGTGGAGAGACACGCACGGGTTTCCTGGCTTATAGGACTGCGAGGTCACGCACAGGGAGCTGGGGCCTGTGTAGCGAGAGCCCGTCCCAGCAGTAGACGGATACGGGCGTCAGGGGGAGTGACTTGAGTCGATAGGAGGATGACCGGTTGGTATGACGCTAGTTTTGCCTCGCGGACCGACCTCCTCAAGAACCTATTGTGGTTGGTCGGGTCCTGGGAATGGCACGTTGGCTGCTGTTTAAACGCGTGTGTGTGTGTGTGTGTGGGGGGGGGGGTTGACCCCTCCTCGAAGCCTCTGCGTCCCTCTCGTCACCCGGGCAGGCCTATGACCGAGTAAAGACGTGGGAAGAGACCAGGTGTCTTGTGGCGCCGGTGGTTGGTGATGACGCCGAGGACGAGGACCAGGGTCTTCCTACGGCTGCGTCTCATCTGCTGCTGCTGCTGCACGTCAGGGCCTTGACTTGGTAACAGACGCTCAGTCACTCAGTCAGTCAGGCCGGGTTGCAAGAGGAGTGAGCGAAGAGACGAGACCAGACCACAAGGACGGTGCGAGGGAGGTGCCCTCGAGCCAATGAGGACCAAGCCCACCTGTTGCTGCTGGCGTGGACCTGAGAGACCATCTGCCCTGCTAAAAGGAAAGCCAACACTCTGAATAGATTTTTTTCCCGTGATTCTCTCGTAGAAAGCCATCCTCGTTTATTTTTTTTTGCGCCGAAGTCGCTCGGAGTGTATTTAGCCTAATGTTTTTCGGTCTAATTGACCCTTGTGGAGGTCTGGGAAAATCATCTTTGGACTCCACAATTGCCAGATGTCGTGGGAGTCATATGACCAGCTTCCCACGTTAGGATTGAGGGAGAGAGAGAGAGAGAGAGAGAGAGAGCCGTTGCAATCCATTACGGCTTGCAGTACGTGTCTGGGATGGTCAGAGTGAGTGTGGTTTGCAGACCGGGGTCCATGTCGACTGTCGCATGACATCTTCGTGGTCACTCCAGCTCGCTGATGTTGCCCGGTGAGGTCTGGGAACACGACGGTTTTGTTTCCTATTGTCGTCACTCCCAGCAAGCGACTCGGATGTGCGTCTTCTGCGTGTTTTCCCTGAGAGTACGCGGATGTGATTGACCATCCGAGGCCCCGGAATCTTTCCCAGAGTGGGATGTAACCCCCCTGAGCACGACGGTACAGCCCCGCACCCACGGAGGGTACCACCCTTTTGAAAACCACGGTACGATTCTTCGACCCATCGGGGGTGACCCTTGGGTATGATGGGCCTGTCTTGGAAGCCTACAAAGGGTCAGGTCAGAGGCCAAGGCTAATCTTGCCCAAGGTCGTCCCTTCGTGTTCAAGGGTCGCGCCGTCATGCCCGAGGAGAGAGTTGGATGTGTCGCATACGGCTGTCGTCCGCGGAGGCAATTTGCCGGTCATTTGGCGTAACAAGCGGCCGTATTGCGTGATGCCGGGCCGTCATTGTCATTACGGGCGGCTGTAGGAGAGATGGGCGGCGTGGGTGGGCTGGATGTGGGCGGGGGAGGGGGAATAGGAGTAATGTTGTGGGCTGGGGAGGCGAGGGGCGGGGCGGCTGGCCAGAGTTGGTGGAGGAGGTATGTAAGGTTTTGGGCGTGGGAGGACGTTGGCTCGGGTTTGGGCGTGGGAAGACGCTGGTCCTCATGTGGGCGTGGGAAAACGTTGGTTCTGGTTTGGGCGTAGGGAGTCGTTGGTCCGCGTGTGGGCGTTGGAAGACGTTGGTCCTCGTGTGGGCGTGGGAAGCCGTCGTCGATCCTGTGGGACATGTATGTAAAGGACTGCGTCTCTGGGCAAGGAATGGCGCTACCCGGGAACAGAACGGAGGAGAAGTTTTCCTCGTGTGGTCATCCTGGCAGCGTTGACTTTAGTGTGGGCGCCGAGGGAAGCTCTATGGGCGTGGCAGGAGGGGGACGCTGACGAGGACGCAGCAGGAGGAGGAACAGCACGTAATGGCCACCTTGGGACCCACCAACTCATGGGGGCGAGGTGGTGGGGTGGGGGGACTTCATTTACTGCGCCTCCTCCAGTTTATTGCCGTCGGCAGGCCGTTAGCAGGGCCAGCCTACGCTGGGGCTGAGCCAGGTCAGTAACGGGGCTGGAACGGGTTTACTGGGGTCTGGAAAAGGTTAGTAGGGTCTAGAAAGGGCTGCCAGCGGTGCGGGAGAAGCCAGGAGAACATCCGAAGGAGAGGCAAGGAACTTGTATGGCCCCGATGAGGAAGCATCTAGGGCCGTAAACTTTCTGGAAGGAGGTGGTAGAAGGCGTCTGGAACCCAGAAGGAAAAGGGACATGTAGGGGTCTGGAATCTACAAGGGAAGGGTGTGGTGGGGGTCTGGAATATAGAAGGAAAGGGAGTGATAGGCGCATGGAATGTAGAGGGGAAAGGGTGATGGATTAAGTCTAGAATACAGAAGTTTAGAGGGTGGTGTGGGTCTTGAGGGGTGGACGCAAGACATGTTGCATAAAGCTGTCCAGGAGTATAAAGAGGGTTCATTACGGTCTCACAAATGCCTTAAAGACATTAGACACCCACACAGCTGACGAAGAAAGACCCCCCAGCAGTTAGGCCGGGGGGAGCAGTGCCATCGCCCTACAGGAGAAAAAGTGAAACCAAGTGGATGGTACTGTTGAGGAACTTACAAGAACCGGGAGGGTCCTGGGAGGAACGTTGGAGTCGCCTTGAAGTGGAGCCATCAGGAGGAGGAGGTGGAGCAACAGGGAGAGAGGACCCATGCATGAGTCAGGTGACGAGGTTTAATAAGTCTCCAGGGACCCGGGTGAGGTGAGGCGAGCAGTTTAACCAGGTGGTCTCGGAAGCCTCCAGTTAACGTCCTTCTGATGACTATATTTTCGCCTGACTTGGAGGAGCGGTGGGCGGACGACGCGATACTTCTTTTTTGAAGCGATAATTGCCGCCTTGCCCCTTTTACAGCAGCGTATAACAATTAGCCACGAAGAAGCAGGGGGTCGTAAAGGCCGCGTGCGAGACCTCCTTTAAAGAGGGACCGGTCTCTGGGACACCGCCGAAAGCAGGTCTGGAAAGACGGGGAGGAATATTCTTCCTTTTCCCTTGCTGCAGTTGGCGGGAAAATTCTCAATCTTCGGCGGTGATTGGCCGCCGGGGGCTCCGCAGGTTCGCCAATCAGCTGGCAGGGCCGTAGGGAAGAAATATCGTATCCTTAACACAGGTTTTACCCCATGTCGTTCGGCTCTGCAATTATCCAGAGGGTGTCGCTCTGGGTCCCCTGTAGATCGCCGCTAATCCAGGGCGAACCGTGTCGTGGCCCATCCATAATTAAATCCCCTACAGATGGATGCAGTAAATAAGAGAATGACACCACCCATTACTGGAGGGCTCTTGCTCGGCTGGCCCTGACGGCCGGCCGTCACGCGAACCTCGGCCGTGACGCCGTCACTGGTATTGGATACAGTGTACGTGTGTGTTCCTCGATCGAACCCCCCGTCGTTGGCACGGGTCGATGCACTTCGCGAAGACGAGCGGTGTGGAAGTTATGATGATGTGGGGGTGGTTGTTTGGTGTTGTTGTCGTTCTTCTGCCTGCCTGATTTGCGACACCTGGAAGCACGACGGTACGACCCAGAAGCGCTCTCGGTACAGCTATGGATGGTACGCCTGTCTTGGATGCGACGGTACAGCCCCTCGAGTACGACGGTGGTACGTGGCCCCTGGAGTATGATGGGGTCAGGTCAAGGGCCAGGCCGTCATACCCATGGGTCGTACGTCGTGCCCATGGGTCGTACCGTCGTGCCCATGGGTCGTACCGTCGTCTTGAAGGTGAGGAGAAAGCCGTAGACTTACCCAACACGGCAGCGTCATTTCCGACTTCATTAAGATTTGAACTTGAATTATTTTCCTTGTCCACCTGCTCTCATTCACGTCCCATCTGTAGGGGCCTGAAGAGGTGAGGAGGGAGGTGGGGTGGTATACGCCCGGAGGCCGGGTGGGTCGCCTCCTCCTCCTCCTTCCCCCCGACCTGTGTAACCGCTGACATCCCCCCCCCCCCCCCCCGCCCGCCCCCC
>JAYMFT010058217.1:0-15004 GCA_038088735.1 Panulirus argus | reverse complement strand
CTCCAGGGGTCAAGGTGACACTCAGCTCTCCCTCCTCCTCCTCCTCCTCCTCCTCCTCCTCCTCCCCTTCACCCCAGTTCCTCCTCAGATGTAGTGGGTGAAAATCAATGAACCCCCCCCCCCCCAGTTCATTCTTCCTCGTCAGTGGGTCACAATCAATGAACTTCCCCCACCCCAGTCCATATCCCTCCAGGTACTGGGAGCCAACGGTGGTGAGACTGGCAAGCCCAGCGCGCCTCGGAAATGCTTGGGATGTCTAGCAACGGTGGACCTCTGTATACACACGCATGACTTGTGGTTCCCACGTCTCCGATCATCCCCTTGGGCGGGACGGAGCGACCGCAGGACAAGGCAGACGTCCCCATTAAAGAGGTCGGTACCGTCGAGCTCAAGTGTCGGTACCGTCGTGCTCAAGGATCGGTACCGTCGTGCTCAGGGGGTCGTACCGTCATTACTCAGAGATTGTACCGATGGGAGCCGGTGGGTCATTCAGAAACAAGCGGATTTGACACGGCTGCATCCATACGACACGTTTATATATCTGGTAGATTTATGTGTCTTTATTAATTCAGCTGGTAATGTACTCGTGGTACGTAGCATGTCATCTGGTATGATGTGTGAGGTACATGGGTACTCAGGAACATATCCTGTAGCGTTTGTCTGGTCGGGCAGACCGCCTTTGCCCCAGAGATGCGGTGCTGAAACTCAAAGGGACCCGGAGGACACCACCCCCGCAGATCTCCCCGCGTACTCTGCTATTTGCTAACATGACTGCAGGATTTCGTACTCAATTATTTGCCATCGTGACGAGATGAAATTTTCCCCCCCTCCAAACTTGGACTGGGTTTGGATCCTAGGAGCGGAGTCGGAGCTTCCTGTGGATGGTGGTTTTGGGAGCACTCTCAGTAGACTGGTCTGTCTACTACGCTGGTCGGTGACTGGATGGTCCGTGGGGTCTTTTTTTTCTTTTATTATTACCTGCCCGCTCGAAAGACCATTACAGGATGCCCTGTTGAAAGAAAAAGAGGAATGCACTGGCAGAACGTAGCGCTGTGACACTCCGGTCATGATCGCCACGTCCCTTGACAAGGACGATGACGTCCTTTGGGCATGATGACCTAGCCTTTGACGTGACCCTCAAGGCCCCCCCCCCCCCCGGTTAAAGGGCAAGTCACCGTACCCTTGGATTATAATACCGTCTTGGTCGTGGGGGTTTGAGACAGTGATTAGGAGTTGGCATAAGGTACACGGAAAGGTGGATGAGAGTGGATGGTGGAGTTAGTGGATGGACGGCATGTGGAGTTGATGGCCAAGGGAGTGGAGTAGTTGAAGGGAGGATGTGCTCACGAGTCAACCGAGCGGCAAGGGATAGAGCGTTCTTAAAAGATTTAACCGGGTCTTAAGCCTGGCGCGCGCCTCTAGACGGGCCCCGTCCCACCTCTCCCTTTTAAGGGAGAGAGAGAGAGAGAGAGAGAGAGAGAGAGAGGTGGACTGACGGTATGGTGCCACGGAATGTGTGTGTGTCAGCCGGTTGGAGGAATTTATGCCTCGACTCTGTATCTTAAGATCCCTCACTGGAATCCCCGCCTTACTAGGGGGAAAACGGCGTGAGGATGTATTTAGTCTGTTCCGTTCTCCGTCTTCCTCTCCTCTTCTGTCGCAGGAAGCGAGAGACTGCTCCACCCAACGCCCTACCCCCTCCTACCCCTTGTCTCCTGTGTGTCTCTCTCAGGAAGGGAGAGAAAGAGAGAGAGAGAGAGAGAGGTGAGACACAACAGTGTGGACGGAGCCTCCTCTCCGGCACATTCCTTTGTCTCATTGCGACACCAACACCATCCTCACATTGTCTGTGGTCGCCATATAGCTTTTCGGACCGCCTCCCCTCCTGCTCCCCATCCTCCCACCGAGTCACAACACCTGGCTCGCTTTTACCTCCCTCATCCACGCTTAGCGCGTCGCTACCCCTTCCGTGGCAGCACGTACGTGGAAAGGTCCCTCATGGAGGCTTCATGGAGGGCGGAAATGGTACCCCAAAATTCCTGATATCTGTAGGTGTCCGTTACCTGTGTTACATCGACTGTGATCGGCTCTGTTACTTGTGTTACATCGATTGTAACAGGCCCTGTTACTTGAGTTACGTCGACTGTAACTGGCTCTGTTACCAGTGTTACACCTAAGGTTGCCTGGTACTGTTATTTTGTGTCACACCGACGGTTATCTGGTGATGTTGGTTACTTGGCACTGTTACTTATGTCACCAACAGTTACCTGGCGCTGTTGCTTTTGTCACACCGACGGATACCTAGCGCTGTGTCACGCCGAGATGTACCTGGTTGTTTTACCTGTCACGTCAGGTTACCTACCGTTACGTGTGTCACATCAACAGCCTCAAAATATTACCTGTGTGGCACCGGCAGTTACATGGCGCTGTTACGTGTGTCATATCCTAGTACAGGTACCCACTGATTCACATCGATGAGTCCAGGTGTTCGAAGTGATGATTCCCCTCGTAAACCTCACTTGCAAGAATCGCGATTCGTATCTTGGAGTCCTTGTATAGGCAGTGTGAATCATGATTCGGGTTGATTTTGCACTCTCCTGATAGAGCCCGTCTTGTTCACACAGCACAGTTTCCGCTGGATCGCTCAGTTGTCCCGAGCGAGTGGGTGAGGTGCTGTGGCAATAATAGTGTGTGATTCCGGCATTTAGTGTTGTTATACGTCGTGAAAAGTTGCGCGCAAGGTATTCAAAGGTGTATGGTGGATACCTCGCTTCCTGTCAACACCAGAAAAGAAACGAGAAGATAATAATAATAATAATAATAATAATGATAATAATAATAATAGTAATGGTAATAATAATAATAATAATATTAATAATAATAATGATAATAATAATTATAATAATAATAATAATGATGATAATAATGATGATGATAATAATAATAATAATAATGATAATGAAATGATGATGATAATGATAATAATAATAATAATGATAATAATAATAACAATAATAATAATGATAATCATAACAATAATAATAATGATAATTATTATTATCATTTGTGTTCCCTCTCCTCCATTTTCTTTGTCTCTCCATCTTTTTTGTCATTCTTTCCCCCCCTCCTTCCCCCACTTTCCCCTCTCCCTCCCTCCCTCCCTCCTTATCCCTACCACCTCCCTCATCCTTCTCCATCTCGGCTTCCATTTATTGTAAAGGCTTCCTTCAAAATGTCCCTTTTATAATACACAAAGATTTTATACACAAAGATTTTATACCAACATCTTGAATAGTATGAGACGTTTGAGTTAAATCTTCACAGAAGGAATGATTGCTTTTCGGTATATATATATATATGTCATCAAGACGTGGTGGTCTGTCCGGTCTCTCTGTCGTCTGCTGCTTGTCGTGTACTACCCCGTCGTTCCTGTGTGTTTGTCGTCGGTCCCTGAGTTTTCGCTAGGTGGCTCACATGCTGCAGTCTTCCGAGAACTCTGACGCTTACGAAAGACATGCTATGTAGTCTATCTAAGACTGTGATGTCTGCGTGAGACTATTGTGTGGTCTTTGCTGGAAATGTGCTGTGGTTTACATTACGACAGCTGTGGGTATCCTTGGATACTGATGCGGTTTACCCGTGATCTGTGCTTTGGTTTACTCGTGTGACTGCAACGTTGTCCTTGGGATGTCTTGTGACTCTGCGGTATACCAGTCTACTCACGACTGTGCTATGCTCCGCTTTGTGCTGGTAAAGTAGTCTACTTGTATGTGTGCTGTGGTTTACTTGGAACTGTGGGGTGGTCTTCTCAAACCTGTACGTTGGTTTGCATGTGACTGTTAAGTAGTTTACTTGTGCCCTGTACTATAATCATGGCCTGCTTGTAAACTACGAGGTAGCCTGCTTGTACTTTCTCTGCGGTTTGCTTGTGGGCGTGACGCACTCTGCTTTTGAGTGTACTGCGTAGTTGAGATAACGATGCAGCTGTTCTACATTATATGCGCAGAAAATCATCACTATGCTCGGATGTTATTCTGAGTGTAGGAAACGTTTGCATTATTTCTTCTCGCGCTTAGAATTTTGTACTTGTTTCAACGCCAGTCTTTCAGAATCCTTTTTTCTTCTGTAACCCTCTCACCCTAATGTACTGATTTCAGTCAGACCGGTCGTTACAAAATGGAGCGGATGAAGTAACTGCGACCAGCGATAAGTTGGTCGAAGTGGTTACGACCAGCAACAGAACGGTTAATGTGGTTATGACCAGTGATAAAGACTTTTTAAAGTCGTCATGACCAGAGGTATATAGACAGTTGAATTGTTATGGCCGGTAATAAGACAGTTAAAGTCGTTATGACCAGCAGTAAGATAGTTAAAAGTCATATTGTCCAGCAACAAGACGTTTAGAGTCGTTATGACCGGCAGGAAGACAGTTAAAAGTCATAATGACCGGCAATAAGACGTTTACAGTCGTTATGACCAACAACAACGAGACGGTTAAAAGTCGTTGCGGGCGACAGTAAAATGGTTAAAAGTCGTTGCGGGCGACAGTAAAACGGTTAAAAGTCGTTACGGGCGACAGTAAAACGGTTAAAAGTCGTTGCGGGCGACAGCAAAACGGTTAAAAGTCGTTACGGGCGACAGTAAAACGGTTAAAAGTCGTTGCGGGCGACAGTAAAACAGTTAAAAGTCGTTGCGGGCGACAGTAAAGCGGTTAAAAGTCGTTGCGAGCAGCAGCAGCGAGCCTAAGACTGCTGGCATCGGCCTTCAGGAGGCCGCTTACGAAAAAAGAAGCGTCTGCTCAGTCTCCGTACCCTTCGCAAAGCGCAGGTCACGCACATCTGTCCTGGCGGCGGCCGTGGGCAACAGAATTCCATCCGTCAGCTGGTGATTTACCCAACCATCTGACTCGGCGCCTCAAATATTCCTCGTGTATGTCCCGCCGGGGGAATGGGGATTGGGTGGGTGGGTTGGGGAATGGGTAGGTGGGTTGGGGAATGGGTGGGTGTGTGGGTTGGGGTTGGGGGGGGATGTGATTGCTATCAAAGGCGGAATTCATCCACGGGTGAGGAGTCCTTAGACCGCCAACAGAAGCTAATCATGGATAGAAAAATAAGAAATGATTGGTTGAAGTTCTGTTCTTTTCTTATTTAAATTTTTTTCGTGTTTTTTTTTCTCTCTCTCTCTCCCCCCACAGGCGCATGCGGCAAGGTCATAATTTTTAATATCTAAAGCTTAAGGATATTCCTCAATGTCACTTTTACGAATGTGTGTTGGCGGAGTGGCGCATGACGCGCCGTGGTTGCCTCTTTATCTCGAACCACCGAAGCATTATTTTGTTTTGATTGTGATCTTACCTGATAACTCTATGCGTTGCATTTCCAAATGATGTTCCTCTCCATCCCCGAGTGTACGTGGGATGTCCTCCTTGTGCTTTGGGTGCTGGTGGTGTATTCCCGAACGCAACCATTTGACTTCATCCTCAATAATCGCCTCAGGATTTGAGCTCAGTGCCTTTGTGACCACCCTCTTCTCTCGAACCCGGTCACACGGCATATACGCTGAGGTCGTATCTGTGCACACGTTGAGACATCTTCCCCTTTCCCTTTCTCTCTCTCTCTCTCTCTCTCTCTCTCTCTCTCTCTCTCTTTCATGAGGATGAAACGCAAGCGAGGGGCGTTATTCCGTTCTCTACGTATCATCCGGTTTTTAAACGGGACGCGAGGTAAACCGGCGTGGTATTCATCTGGTTTACTTCCACGCTGGAAAATTCTGTTTACCTTTGTGTGTGCTTCATTTTGACGCATTGTTTGGCCCTTCTCAGGTTTGGGCCTAGTCACAGGACGTAAAGGCATTGAGTCATGCAAGTCACATGGGTCACTTGAACATCCGATTGAAAATCGATTATGTTGTTTTTCCTAAGTATATGATTCCGTCGGCAGCACAATTCAACAGAACTGTCATTGCGACTTGTGGGAAGCGACGCCCTCTTTTGCGTCAAGTCCAGAGCCGTAGGATTTTTTTTTTTTTTGTATGCAGTGGCGGCATCAGGCGTCTACACACACACACACACACACACACACACACACACACGCATACATGTAAACATTAGAGTATTTGGTAAACAGCTTTTGCGATGAGAGGCGGAGAGGAGTTGCGAGACATTAGCAACCAACGAGACCGCCTCGGTCCGTCAACACCACCAGCGAACAATGCTAATGAAGGTCATATGACATCGTCCCCCCCCCCCCCGCCCCTCCGACGCAGTAACAGGAGCAGGGTAAGTAATACCACCTCAGCAGATGAGGATGAAGTTGGAGGAGGTTGGGCGAGATGACGATGGTGATGATGATGATGATGATGATGAACGCCTTCATCATAATCATCATCATCATCATCGCCATCTGCACGCGGTCATGATGTGAAAGAGAGGAGCCCCCTGGTGCTCTGTTGGGGACGGGGTAGTAGGGGGTTTAGTGGTGGAGGAGGAGGAGGTGGTGGTGGCGGCGGTGGTTGTGGTGGTGGAGGTGGAGGAGGAGGAGGCGCTAGAGCCAGTTATATATTAGGCTGTGATGCTGCCCTTGTACGTGTCACGGCCAAGGTCGAGCTTATATTGTAACCCTGCCAGCTGTTCTCCTCAGGCTCAAGGTAGAGGAGGGGCGGTAGGGTGGGGGGAGAGGTGAGAGAGAGAGAGAGGGAGGGAGGGAGAGAGGGGGAGGGAGTGGGGGGAAAAGGAGAGTAGAGACGGATGGGAACGTGTGGGAGGGGAGGGAAATTGGTCAATGTGTGTTTGGGGAGGGTAGAGTGAGGGGTGTGGGTGTTAGAGGAAGGTACCTGGGTACGATGCTGGCGGGAGAACCTGTGTGACACCCGGGGTGTGAGGTACTACTGCTGGTGGTGGTGGTGGTGGTGCTGCCCCGCCCCGGAGGCCGGCCAGAAATGACGCGTCTGCAGGAGGGAGGAGGAAGGGGTGGTGGAGGAGGAGGAGGAGAAGGAGGAGGAGGATGTAGGTTGGCGAGGGATCGAGGAGGAAGAGGAGAAGGAGGAGGAGGAGGAGTTTCGAGAGCTGAATGGCGATGGTGATGGTTAGCAACATGTGATACGACTGTCTGTCCAAATCGCGTCATGGTGACGGTGACGTTGGAGAGAGATTGTTTTCCAACACGACAGTGATGGTAGGTGCGTCGGACGACTTCGGGAGAGATTCCCTCAGTCCCTGGCGATGCTGAAGACTTCGTTAGTCGGTCAGAGCTCAAGAGATGCCTGGTAATAAGTCGTAACGTGAAGGAGACTCTTCTCTACAGTGGCCATAGTTCTCAATTCGTGCGTCTCATTCCTCAACTTCCTCCGTTAAGTTGAACTTCACCCTTCAACTTCTCGCTTGCTTACGATACTTGTCGTAGTTTTTCCCTGCAAAAAAAAATCCAATTTAAAGTGTTTTGTTCGTAGATTTCATCTGGTGGCTCCTTTTTCAAATCTTACTTAACTGTTTGTCAGATTTTATGTCAGATTTGTCATTGTTTTATGTGCAGTTTTCTGTATTATTGAAATAACTGGTGTAAGCATAACTTGTATGTATGTATCAGTGCTTGGATTGAAGTTACGTGTCTTTATTTTTTTCAGTTTCAGACGTCACCTTTTTGTCGAATTCAATTTCAGACGTAGTACCACCCGTGTGTCGTTTTCTGCTTCAGACGTAACTCGCACGTTCCGTTTTCAGTTTCAGCCATACCTTAACTGCGTCGTTCTCAGTTTCAGCCGTGAGATTTGTATATTTCAGAGACAACTTTCTCTCTACTGTCTTTCAGATTTCAGCTGGAGGGGTTGGAGTTTTCCCACACATGTGTCCGCATGCAGTTATTTTTTTTTTCAAATTTCATTGTCCCTTTTCGTCTGACGCGCCACTGGTTTACGATCAGTTTCCTTCAGCGGCAGCAACGAGAGATGTTTTATGTGTCTTTGTGTTGCTGCAAAAATTTGAAGTGTTCGCTGTTGGCTCTCATGAATATGGAAATCACGCCTATTTTAAACTGATTCACTTGCTTCCAAAACATTCTTTTAACCTTCGTCCAAAATCCTCTCTTTTTTTTTAACGTGCTTACGTCTTTAAAACAACGACAGACTTGGTTCTTTATATAAACTTTTCCCAGTGTTCATATTCATAGTGATGATGTAGAGATGTGTGTGTATATATATATATTTTTTTTTTTTTGTACGTTGTACATTAATAGGATCAATGTACGTAGCCTTGTGGAAGGTGTTATGAATATTTGGTGTAGGAGGAAAGCTACGATGTGAAGAGAACTGTAATTATCATTTTACTGGGAGAGTAATTAGGCGTGTGTGGGAGTAAGAAGGAGGGAGGAGAAGGTGACTGGTCGCAGGTGGTGGTTCTGCGTCAAGGGTGTATGATGTCACCGCGGCTGTTTAATCTGCTCACGGACGGGGTTGTGAGGGGGTATATGCGAGGGGTCTTGGAGCGAAAGGCGGGCGGGTGCACACGTTATGCTGCTGAGTGGGAGGTATGGGAGGTGAGTCACTTGCTGTTTATAGATGACACCGTTGCTGTGGCGAACTCCCGGAGGTTGGGAGAGAAGGTGTGAAAGAAGGAAGCTGAAAGTAAAATCTGAACAAAAAGTGAGGTAATGATGGGTAGCAGGTGGACATGGCAGGATGGTTTGAGTGTGGGTATGAATGGGGAGTGACCTGGAGGAAGTGGAGTGCTTTCGACACCTGGGAGTGGACGTGGAAAAGCATAGAACCATGGGGGCGGAGGTGAACCATGGGTGGGAGGGTGGGCAAAGGCTCTGGATGCATCAGAGAGCTTGTCGTTGTCTGCTAGGGCAAAAGACGGACATGTGTCACGGTACTTAGCCCCAGCAGTGTTGTAAGGTGTGAGTCTTGGATCCTGAATGTAGAGGAAAGGAAGATGTAGGACGTGATGGAATTCGAATTCCTGAGGATAACGTGGAGTGAAGCAGGTTGATTAGTCTAATAAGAGCGAGGTGTGGTTGGGAACTGATCAGGGCGCGTTGAAATGATGTGGATATATGGAGAGGGTGAGTGAAGAGAGCTGGAGTATTAAACAACAGGTACGTGTCAGCAGAAATGGAGGGAGAAGAGAGGAGAAGAAGGAAGAGACTGAGAAATAACGCAAGTGAAGGATGCTTAGGGGTATCGGGGTCTGAATATTCGGAAGGGTGAGGGGCGTGCATGGGGTGTAATGAGTTTGATCAACGTGATGTATCAGGGATGACTCGCTATTGTCAATGAGCCGAACCAGGGCATATGGAGCAGTCAAGGTTACCTCGTGGAGCCTATCTCTGCATGTTTGGCTTTGTTTTCAGTGCGTTATGCCTGACAGCTAGGGAGTGGATGTAACAAGGAACTGCTCGTTTGCTCCGGGTGCTACCTCGCCAAGGGAAGAGCAGTTAAGCATAAAGAAAGCATCAAGGGGCAATACTTAAGCTGCAGATTAGCGCATTTGTGAAGATGGTGTTCTACTTCGCTTGAAATATAATTCTGAATGGAATTGAAACAATTTCTGACGTTCTTTGGAAGAATTCAGAGACTACTGCCAAACGTGCTTTAGGTCAGTGTAGATTAATCCTCCGTAGTTTTTGTTTTTTTATTCCCTCATTCTTTATAGTGATCGACATGGCAAGGGGGCAAAACATGCCCCTGTCAGGGCCATCTCGGGACGGAGAGAAAACTGAGAATGGGAAAAAGAGAATAAAGAAATCATATAGTCAGGGCTCCACGGGGTGTTTGTCGAACCCCTACTCTTTTTTTCTTTAAAGGTAGAAAATGGGAATAGCGGAAAGACGAAAAACGGGAAGAGGATCCGACAGCTTCTCCGTTCACGGTCTTGGGTGTTGATATGCTTCGCAGCAACTTAAGGCCATTTGGCATATGCTGTTTTTTTTATGCTTACGTACAGTGCATGCTGCTCTACCCGTTTCCAGGATCATTTCAAAGCCACTTCAGGTGCTAAGGCAAAAACAACACTTGTTACGCTTCCACGTTCGGCCTCACGCGCGATCGTGTGACGGCGTCACCCGATTTCGTCATTCGTTATCCGGGTTCGTCTCGGGGGAAATTTTTTGATAATATCTAGAGAAAGCTCTTTCTCTCCTCCGCCTGTGATCCAATACAACCGAAAGCCTTGAAGGGGGTCGAATAGGGGGATTGTGTAGTAGTCGCCGTTGCTCGTAATGGACCCAAAAATGTGGAAAACTGATTTCATATCATCTCGATATTCCTGCGTGTGTGTGTGTGTGTGTGTGTGTGTATGTGTGTGTGTGTTGGGGGGTAGGGAGGAGGGCAGCACTGGGGACCATCAGCTGTTTAATTTGGGAATTATGCCAGTCACAGGTTCTGCCTGGGGAGCATGATGGCGCCTCACTGGACGACAGGATGTGGGGCTCGCAGTGTCGTGGACCACAGAGGGAGAGTGTGTGTACTTACTTACGAGTACTTACGAGTACTTATCTATGAGTACTTACGAGTACTTGTTTACGAGTACTTACGTACGAGTACTTATTTACGAGTACTTACTTTTGAGTACTTACGAGTACTTACTTACTAGTACTTACGACGAAACTTTGCCAGAAGGCGGGGCTGTCGTGAGTTACGTGTTGTCAAGTGCTGTGTGTGTGTGTGTGTGTGTGTGTGTGTGTGTGTGAAGTGTTGTAATTATAAATCCGTCAGAAGCAATGGGAAAGTTGTGGGGGGAAAATAGAATTGTGAGGTTCTGTGGCACAGAGGAGTTTAACTCAACCAGGTCACGTCTGGTCCAGTGGGATATCCCATCCAAATCTGAGTTTGTGGAGGAAGTTGCGACAATACGGGTTTCAGATCGAGTAAGAGAAGGTAAACAGAATTTGAGAGTAAAGAGAGGAATGCAGTGGCGGGTCGTCTTTGTATGAATGCATTTGGGTATTTGCCGAAGAAAGGGAAACTTGATTGAAGGAGGAATTTGTTAAAGGACGCAACATTGGGTGAACCATTGCTGATAGGGAAGGAGGCAGAGGCTCATCCATCCACTGAGACAGAGAGACGGAAAAACGTATATAAATGAAATGGTTTTATGCTTTGGACGGTCCATCCTCATATCTTTTTGTTAACTTATGATATAAAACGATTTAAAAGATTAGAGATTAACTCAGGCCCCCGAAGACTTAATAAGATTAAAGATTATCCTCAACCTAGGCTCCCTGAAGAATTACATATATCTTGTAAAGCTCTGTAGATGTAAGGGAATATCTCTGAGTGCTGCATATTGGTCATGCTTTATATGCTTGATCTCTCTCCTTAATTGACTTTGATTATATTATTTCTGCCGTTCAGATTTAATGACTCTGCTCATTCAGACGATACATGTGTCCTTGGAAGTTAATTGCACTGTGTGACAAACACCACGTCATGATCGCTCTGTAATTACTGACTGTGTCAGTCAAACAGATGGTTGTTCCTAGCCCATTACTTAGTTTACAGTCACATAAAAAAATATATGTTAAATTCAGAGCAAGAAGTGTGTGGAATTTCAATACAGAGAGCAATCTTGTCTGCCTACCGTGATGGTTGTTCATTCATTCATGGTCAGAGGTGGTTGATGAATCAGTTCATTACTTGCAGTCATGTCAGTCAGATTGATCAGCAACTCGAGGCAGTATGAAGCGAACTGTGGACACATTTCCTCACACTGAGACACTGTCTGCTCGGAGCTTTTTAATATGTATTCTAAACTCTGGTGAAGTTTCGATCGACATCTCATCCAAAAACGCCCACGAGAATCAAGAAACTTGAGACTCATACTTGTTCATGAAACGAAAGCTTCGAATGCTTCGTTTCATACATCTACGACCTCAGATTGCTCTAGATGACTGACACGCAGTGTCAAACCTCACTTGCTTTAGCTCACTCTGACCATCGTCAGGGCCCGGATTTACAAAGCTTTTAAAAGAAGCTTGAAAAAGAGTAAGACTTGGGTTCTTTTTTTTCACATATTTTAGTAAAGGGATTATCTTGTTTCTCTCTTTTTCGCTACGGCGCCTCCTTGTACCACGGCACTCCCTTGACAAATCATAAGAAAAATATCCTGTCATAGAGAAAAGAGTAGACACTTCTTTTCCTTCACAACAGAGGCGGATGTGTCATCAAAAGTGGCATAGCGTAAGAAGAAAATCCAAAAAGTCTATGTACAAGTTCTGACCCCCCAGCGCTCTGGAACTATCGTTCGTTCTTATTCTATCACCAATTTTAGTCGCTCTGCTTTTTCTTAGGTCATCATCACAACGCTGTGTGGTGTAGGAAGGTCTTTCATTTTGGATTTGAATCTACCATTGGAGAATAGAGTTTCATTTCTCACTACAGTAGGAGGATGGGTAGGACACTAGCGTTTTGGAAGCCTCCTTTCCTTCACCAGTTTTTTTTTTTGCGTTGTCTCACTTCATCCTTTTTCAACCTTGATATCATTCTTCAGTCAACGTCTCCTTCTGTCGGATGTCACTGACAGAATTCACAGATGTTTGTATGGGTCTGGAGGGAGATGAGAGGGGTATTTCCATATGGGATCGACAACCGATTCCGAAGCTGTTTCACCACTTGGTAGTGGGTCTCATAACGAGAACGGTGCGCATTGCGATTGGTGGAGACGTTTACGTTAACTAATGGAAGAGCCATATATTCATATAAGGACAGACAGACAGACGCAAGGGGCAACACGAATGTAAATCTCATACCCCGTAACACACACACACACACACACACACACAAACACATACGGGCATCCTTAGCGTAGTAGTTAGCGTCGCTGACCAGTATCTAACATACGGGCCCGCCCAAGTTCGATTCCTGGGTGCGGCAGTAGTGCCCACAGCCAGACCAGCTGATATTCCTCCCTTCGTGGCTGGTCGATGAATGGGTACCTCGCTTAAGCTGGTGTGTGTGTGTGTGTGTGTGTGTGTGTGTGTGTGTGTGTGTGTGTGTTTGTATGTGTGTGTGTATACATAAGAATAAAGATATCTTTTTTATGCAAAGTTAAGAGACGTGGCAACACAAATGGAAAACTCATTCCCCGTAACACACGAATACGAATCACACAGACTCAGTTTTGTCTGACCTGTACTTAATAAAAAGGAAAAAGAATAGATTAATGTATTTAGTGTTAGTCCTTTTGGCGATAGAAACTCTCTGAAGTAATAAAGACAATGATCAAATATTATTATACTTGGGAAACCGTGATTGACAGAATTAGCCTAAATCCCTACCATGCTTTGCATCCTTGATTGAATTATAACGAAGAGGAATTCATTTATCAGAATATTAAAGGGAGAAATGAGTGAGGCGCGTAGAAGAGAAGTTCTCATTGTAAGGCATTTGATTACAGGAAAAGGGATTGGTCTAGCCAGGGTGAACACACACACACACACACACACACACACACACACACACACACACATATATCTTCCTCACCCCGTCTGTACCTCCTCTACCAAGTTCTGTAATATATGTAATACTTCGGCTATGTATTTCCAGCCGAAAAGCTACCTAAATTCAGTAAACCATCATTAGATTACTTTATTTTTTTTAATGTTGAAGGCTCCAGGCACGGACAGAAGTCCACATCAAGGACGGGCATTAATTGAAATATAGAGAGAGTTGAGAAAGGGGGGAAAAAAAGACATGGAAAGTATTTACGGATTTTTGAGAGTGAAAAATCTGTCTCTTATTTGCAGACACCTAAAGCTTCCAACACAAACACACAGGGACAAAGACACATCAGAGTTGATGTAATCTGACCAAAGCACTATGTAAGAATAGTGATGATGCTAGTCAATGTTTTTATCAACCGAATCTTAATAACTACATTTCAGCCTACGCATCTGAACCTTCGCGTATAACACAGCGAAAATTCCATGCCGCTAGGCATAATTTTTTTTCCATTTTTAAGTACATTTCCGATATTGGAATTCTTTTTCTTTATTCCGTATGACACGGATCCCATATCCTTTGTCACTGGCGTGAGGTAGACGGCCGTAACAAAGCACAGTTCATCATTCTATAATACTCGTAGCGTTAGCAGCATCCCTCCTGGTGGAGAGAGAGAGAGAGAGATAGATCTCCCCTCCCCCGGAAAAAAAAGTTCTGACTATCTCAGCATATTGAAAATATCCCTCAAAGAGATTGTCGTCTAAGAGCAATCTAGCGAGTATCCCCTCAAATGAGATTAACGCCGTACGGGACGAGTCCATTCCTCTAAAAGGGGTGTGAGATAGAAAAATAGGGAGGAACAGAGAGTCGAGGAGGACCTGCTAGGATGAATGACAAGGCAGAGAGGAACTCTTGTCTTCGGCTTAAGAAATCCCCAGCGTGTCGGCTGGATGTCATAGGGAAGATGGCGGGAAAAAAACATGCGACTTAACTTTTTCAAATGAGACATGGGGAAATGAGAAATGAATGTGATGTAATATACGCTGCTCAGTTATTGATTTGGTCGCACAGATTGATATATATATATATATACAGGCGGCCATGGCAGTACTCCATTATAGTAAGAGTCTCCCATCATTCAAGAGACAAAGAAAAAACGTAAATACTCCATAGGGAGAAGCCTTCTCCCTCCTTCGCGTGTCTCTTTCACGTAGTCGCAAAAACCTCAACTGCGTCTCGATGCCGTCTGGGCCAACGGCACAAACACGAGAGTTAATTGACAACTGTCATCCGTCTCTCTCACCAGGGGGTTTCTTCGCCTCGGGTCGCTTATGTAAACGGTCTTTCGTTGTTCTTGCGGTGGTGGAGGGAGGCAGGCGTCCGTGCCGCGGCTAAGTTGGCTACGGTGTTCTTTGGCTGTTGGAGGAGGGCGTCTGTGTCGTGCCTGGTCGTTCGTTCTTCAGGCTGCAAGGGGAAAGGCTTCTTTCTGAAAGAGGAGTTAGGATGTTGGTGAAGCGAGGGCCTCTCTCTCTCTCTCTCTCTCTCTCTCTCTCTCTCTCTCTCTCTCTCTCTC
>JAYMFT010058206.1:0-15004 GCA_038088735.1 Panulirus argus | reverse complement strand
TATATATATATATATATATATATGTGTGTGTGTGTGTGTGTGTGTGTGTGTGTGTGTGTGTGTGTGTGTAATACATTCTCACACAAAGAGATTCTCCATGCTAACTATCTCCTCCGTGCAATGAGATATAACAGCTCATTTTTTATGTGTTTTGGCTTGCATACAATTTACATAATTATGATTGATGATGCCTGAGGGCGGCGGTACTCATGTCTGAAAGGCATACCATACAGCAATCGTCTATGCCATTACTGCTCTTATGTCCATGTACTCACGACTCAAATTCCTATGTTGATTTCATGACGAGAGGATCGTTTACCGTCGGCCGGGACGTAGTGTAACGGTTGGCCGCTAGAGGCGCCCTGTACTATGTCTTCTTTGCCCTCGATACGCAACAGCTTCTGCCGCCGTAATATGTCGGATATCATATTTGTCTACGACGCACCGTTCAACTGACCATTGTATTCTAATCATCTGCATTATTCCGAGGGTTGATGTTTATCTGTTCTAGGAAGTAAGAGGTGTTTTGTTATTCGGTGAGTTGGGGAGAAATGTCGCCATAAGATGTTACCTTCATGAGCTGGGCAACTGTGAGCGATGGAGGAAGTGGCAAAGGAGGAGGTGGCGGAGGAGGAATAGGAGGAGGAGGAGGAGGAGGAAGAGGAGGAGGTGGAAAAGGAGAAAAGAAATAGGTGAAGGAGGAGGAGGAGGAGGAAGAATATGAAATGTATAAGGAGAATGAAGAAGAGCAGAAGGGAGGAGAGGTCTTGAGCCAGGCCAGCTGGCTAGGGGAGAGGTTAGAGGAAAGTATCCTGGGGAGGTGGGGGAGACTGGGGAGGTGAGGAAAACTGGAGAGGACTTCAGGGTCACGATAATGACTTGATATGGGTCCTGGGGTGCACTGTTTAAAAACCTTGCGGAGGGCCAAGGGGAGCGTGCAGTGGAACACCCTAGGATGCTGAGCCAGGCAAGGGAAAGTGGCGGAACGACGGGGAAAAGACGTAAGAAAAGTCGAAAGCCGACTGGTGGACGCGTGCAGAACTAGAGGAGACTAGAGACAGAGCTGGGAGAGACGAGGATGGGAGAAACAGAGCTGAGAGAGACAGGAATGGGAGCCTGAGGGAGCCTGAGGAATGGCTGGAAAAAGGCAGCGGTGAGGGAGGGAACCTGAGAACGGAGGGAACCTGGGGACGGAGGGAACCTGGGGCTGGAAAGAACTTGAGGAGGAGGGGTAGCTTAGGAGGGAAAACTGGGGGACGAGAGACTACCTGTGACGGAGGATATCTGGAGAGGAGGACCTTGAGTAATCCTCGGGAGGCATTTTGGTTGTTCATAGGGAGGCGGTGAAGGTGCTGGGGAGGGTCTAGGCTGATCCTGGGAGGCGAATGAGGTGTTGGAGAGGGAGGGAGGCTTGTGGTGATCCTGGGGAGAGGAGGGAGGGGAAGCCTGTGGTGGTGAAGGTGCCTCGTTGTGTTCCTCGATGCCCGTCAGGCCACGCCCGGCTTCGTCCTCCAGCCGACTCCCCGTTTGTTTACTTATGCTGAGTCTTCTGCGTCCGCCTTCTCTGACGTCCGTCCCCTCCACAACTTTGAGTCTCATATGATTCCAAGTTACTCATTCGGTTCACTAGGTACTACTTACTCATAATCCCCACTTCATTTCTTCGAGAAATATAAATTTTTTCAACCTATCCGGCAACCGTAGCAGACTTTGCCAGTTTAGTCAGTTTTACAGACTCTATTCACATCACCGACTCCCAAATTGCGCCATCTGTTGCAGAGCCCAGTGTTGCTGGGGTCAAGATGATTACCCCCTTGAGCACGAGGGTACGACCTACTGGTATGATGGCCTGGCCTTTGACCTGACCCTTAAGTGTCAGCGTTAAAATC
This sequence comes from Panulirus argus, assembly GCA_038088735.1. Lineage (NCBI taxonomy): Eukaryota > Metazoa > Arthropoda > Malacostraca > Decapoda > Palinuridae > Panulirus > Panulirus argus. The sequence goes on along the minus strand of JAYMFT010058206.1, from coordinate 13,115 downwards.
CAAGTCACGACACTCAAGAGTCGTGACGTCGTGTTGAAAGGTCGTATCTTCGTGCTCTCGTACTCAAGGGTCGTAGTGTCATGCTCAAAAGTCGTCCACTCGTGCTCAAGGGTTGCAATGCAGTATTTAGGGGTCATAGTGTCATGCTTAAAGGTCGTCCTGGTGAGGTCAAGTGGTCAAAGGTCCTTGACCAAATTCCCATAAATCCGTCACAAAAGAGAACATTCTTCTCTTGTCTGGTTCGACAGACTAGCTCGTCCTTACATTTAAGAATGTTCTAAACACCACTGAATATATATTTACTGTTCTTATTCATATATTTTTCAAGTACTCTTCTTCTTCTTCTATCAATGATCGATAGATGGAGATAGACAGACAGGTAGATGAAGCCAAGTTGTGAGATATAGAATGATAGACGTATGAAGTCAAGCAGTGATGCATTCCGAAACTTGCAGTGATCTCGAATGTTAAGTCAAATAAACGTTGCTGTCATCCAGGCAGACATGTTTCGGTGTGAGAAGGACCTCCACTGTCTCAAGACCAAGTCTCTCTCTTACCAGCTTAACAGCCTACGTGGCAGGGAAGACCGAGACAAGGTTATTAAAAAAGCTTGAAAAACATTTGCTCAAAACTCCATCACGATGGGTCACGTGCCTGAGGGAAGGGGAGTGGGGGAAGGAGGGAATGATGATGCAAGCCTCCCTCTCACTGGCTGACCAGCCAACGGACAGGGTTAGGAAGCTGCTCCTGATTGGCTACCAAACAGGAAGCGTCACGAAGCCACTCCCCCTTCACCCACCTCACAGAGCGGTGCAAATATCAGATAATTTCCGTAAGTGTTGGTGTTCCCCGTTGTAAAATGGTTCTGGTATTATCATCATCTCTCATTGCATGTATCGTTGTGCTACTAAAACGCAGCCAAAGTCTCAAACTATACATAGAGGAAGGAGTGAAACAAGTTTAACGATGAAATAACCTCTGGCAAGAATATCAACGCCTACTGACAGCAGAATGGTTGATCGTCTGTAGCTTCCCTGGTCTGAGCTGGGAGCAGGTTACCTCACGGCCGAGGATGCTCAGGAGTTTCGTCGTAGACTCCTGCAGGAGGTTCGGGTGGTGGTCAGGGGGGCGATAGGAGGGCTTCAGAGGCAAAGGGCTGCTCAGTGACCTCTACAGGATAGTCCTGAATAATCCTATACGTCACAGGAGGTAAGGATACCTGGAACCACCCATTCACTAATACTAAAGCAAGGAAGAAGAATGCCTCTGAAGATAGCGATAGAATCTTTTTCCTGACCTGAACCCTTCCAGTTCACTTTCCCCTGCCTGGGACGTACTCATGAGTCTAGACCTTCAGAAGACCCCGGTCCAGCGAATGAGTAACCAAACCCAGATTTCACCAGCGCGTCCTTCAGCCCGGGTACGGAGGCAACTGGATGACGCGTGGACGTGTAAGAAAGTGGTGACGAGACTTCATTCTGGAAAATATCATTCGTAACTTTGATTCTTGATTCCGCCCACGAGGCCGAAGAGAGAGACGTTGCAAGTTATTGCATTAAATGAGCGTCTACTACCTTTCTGGATCGTGCAATAACTTCTAATTTTATCGAATCTCAAAGAATGCAAAACACACACACACACACACATAGAAGGAGAGAGAGAGAGAGAGAGTAATCCCAGGGGCAGTTCAAGGAAGGATACCTGAGTTCTTAGGAAGTTAGGACGTCTTTCTGGAGATCCTTTAGGAACGTCTGCCCAGAGCCAGTGGACCGTATGTTGCCCTAGGCATTACGTTGCATTGCCTTGACATTATGTCGCAATACTCTTGGACCGTCTGCCATATCTCTCCTTCTTTTCATCTAATCAACTTCTAGATAGTGTTGCTTTTTTTCCTAACTTTGGCACCTTATTGAAAGGCTACTTTCCCCCAACGCCAACAACACCTCAATAGTGCAACTAGTCGACCTAAAGCCAGTTGCTGGTTGGCCGAGCCTCAAGACCCAACTAGTGATGCAAGTTGACCTGCCATCTGCACCAGATCAGTGATGCAAGTCAAACTGACACCAGTGGCCCTTTTTTTAAGAACTGATGAGTTAGCTTCTCCCTGTGTCTTACCCCCTCCCTTTCTCCCCCTCTTCCTCTCTCCCTCCCTCCCTCCCTCCTTCCAGCTCCACCCCCCAATCCCTTCCTCCCTCCCGACAGCAGCTTGTGTGAGGCAATATTTACCCTGGCTCCTCCCTCAGTACCCAATGACTCCTCCCCACCCACCTCTCATCCCCCCCCCCCAACTGTCACTCCTCCCATCTCTCCCCAACCCCACCTCTCTTACTCCCAAACCCCCATCACCTCTCACCCCACCTCTCCAACGCCCCCTTCATGCTGGCTTCTCATTGGCTACTTGTTTCACAATAACTCCCTCTTCTCCCCATCACCATCCACCCCACCAGATGTACCCCATCACCTCCTCCCTCCGATTCCCCCCTTCACTCTCCCCACTCCGCCCCCTTCCCCCTCCTCCACTAGACATCAGCAACAAAAACTGGTCACGTCTTATAAACAACCCGACACTGACTTGTTCCTCGCCATCCTCCAAGTCTCCTCCTCCCAAAGCTTCACCTGCAAACTCTCCAGAACCCTCCAAGAACATGTCCACCACAACCCATCTTCGCCAAGGAACTCTCCAAAAATAAGACCCTTCCAAAATAACTACAAGAACCCACTTTCACCCAGAAACTCTCCAAAACTCTCCAAGCACATCACCAAAGGCGTCGAACTCCAATGGATCGTACTGACCCGGGAGGGGGGGGGGAGGTGCCTGCTGCTCATGCAAAGGAGGGAGGGAGGGGGGGGGGACGGGGGCGGATTAAAACTAGTACTTACTGGCACGATCTCGTGTGTGGACGAGGTACTAGCGCAAACACCTATCGATGTCAGGGTCAATCGTTGCTCCCAACACGCCCAAGGGTTCGTGCCGATGTCGGCTCTTGTGTTCCTCAAACCTTCACGAATCCTCACCTTCGCTTCCACAAGACAGAGATCAGACGTCCCACCAGTTGCCCCTCTTGGCGCATTTACACCCGCTACTCTCTCTCTTCCGCGCCTGTCAGTTGATACGAAATCCAATTATGCCCACTGACCATCTCTCGCTTACTCACATACGTATATATTTGTGTATGTAAACCGGGCCTTCCCAATCACCAGTCCCTTTTCAACACACAACTCAACAAGCTGTTCACCATTTCCATTCATGATACTGTATGCCACATGCCCCCCAATTATACCTTCAGCTGCCACGTTATTCACATTGGCTGTCAATCAACCCATTACTAATACTCGGTCTCTTGCATCAAAATTGATGACGCACTCACTCAGCTGCTCCCAAAGCACTTGCCTCTCATGATCTCTCCTCTCATGACCAGGTGCATAAGCACCAATAGTCACCCAACTCTCACCATCCACTTTCAGTTTTACCCAGATCAGTCTAGAATTCACTGCCTTACACACACACACACACACACACACACACATATATATATATAGATATATATATATATATATATATATATATATATATATATATATATATATATAAAGAATGCAGTAAATGTGATGGGCAGGAGAGCGATGGGTTCCTGTTTGCTGACATGTTTAACACATCCTTAGCCTTCCCGCAGGACCTGTTGACACGAAGGACCTGTTGACACACGGAACTTCCCAGCACTCAGGACATGACACACAGGGCCTCCTGACACACGAGACATGACACGCAGGTCCTTTTGACACCCAGGACTGTCGACCCCATTTTACTGGCACAGGGAGCTTCCTGGCGCCACCCAGACCTGCCCGGCGCCGGAGAGGGAACCTCCCCCACGGTCGGGGTGGGGGAGGGTGGGGTGGGAGGGCGTCGTACGAGCGGCCAGGTTGGGGGAAGGTGGGGTACGAGCGGCCCGCGTTGGGGGTTAACAAAAAGAGTGACGAGGCAGGTATGCTGGACCCAGAATGGGGCTCTACGGGGGAAGGAAGAATAATTAGGAGGGAGGGGGAAGGGGATGGGAGTGAGGAGGGAGGGGGTGACTTGCAGAGATATGGGTGGGGGATGAGGGGGAGGAGTCCACCCTGGCTCACGTTGTCACCCATGTGCCGCGCGCCTCTGCCCCATGAGCGCCTCATGGCGGTGACCCCTGACCTGGCCCGGGGTCAGACACACACGTGAGCACGCCTGGGGACAGCTATGGCCTCTGTCTGATGAGACGGAAGAGCGGGAGGATCTATGAAGAGTGTATAGCATTATCTTCCCCCGTAGAGAGGTCATAGAGACGATAATTCTTTACCAAGCTTCAAGTGACGTAGGGGAGGGGGTAGGTGGGGTGGGAGGGGGGGTTGTCTGTACTTTGTAAGTCTGTCTGCGAGACTGTCTGTCTTTCTGTCTGTCTGTCTGTGTCCATCAGGGATGAGGACACTCGTACACACACACCACACTGGTCTGTACTTACCATATGGTTAAGTGGACAAAATATTAAAAGTAATGTCCGTGGAACCCCCTATGGTACTTTATTTAAAGTACGCGTACGTTGAGTATAAACACACAAGATAAGAACCCTTACAACGGACGGGGCCTTATGCTGCACACGTGTCCATGATGGACGTGAAATGGAACGTGTAAAACACATATAGAGGAGTACATATACACTTCACATGATTGGCTGGAAACAGTGCCGTTGTACGTATGAGAAACATTTCCTTCTATCTACGAGCATATGAAACACTTCCCTCTGTCTAAGCGTAGATTAAGCAGATGGATGTAAATAGACGGAAGAGAAGAGAAAAGAAGGAAAATACGAAGTGAGGGAACAAACTCATGAGGATGGAATAAGGAAGAAAAAAGTAAAAAGTCAGAGAATAAAGAGAGCGGGGAGAAGGAGAGGTTAGATGTAAAGAAGAGGGAGAGGAGGTGGGGCTCTGAACGGGGAGAGATGGGTTATGGAGGCGGCTGCTGGGGACAGGATGCACTGCTGGGGATGGGACGAGACCACTGGGGTAGAGAGAAGGAGCTGCTGGAGGCTGGGGTGCGGCAGGTTGGTGATGGAGTTGAGGCTATGCGGTTGAAAGTGGTAGGCTGCCGTGGATGGACGTGTTGATGGAACAGAGGGTTGGTTAGAATGGATTGATGGAGAGAACAAGTTGCCAGGGAAGAACGTCGGTTATGATAGATTGCTGGCCGACCTAGGACGAGTTGCTGGGGTAGGAGGGGTGGAGAACAAATTGCCGTGGTCTCTTTGTTGCAGATCAAGATCCCCATGAGACGGCCTGTGAGTGGAATAGACATGGGGGAGATAGACAGACAGAGGAGGGAGTGGTGGAGAAAGAGAACAGTGGAGGAGAACGAAGGTTGGACTGTTGGAGTAGCAGTAGCTACTGTGGACATGTTCCTTCCTTGTACACAGGGGGTGGGAGTGGGGTCTACCCCCATCCTAACTTCCCCCTCCTTACGTCATCTTTGTTATTATGGCACCCACGCCCTTGGGGTAGGGGGAGGCGGAATGGGAATGGGTAGCTGACCATCACAACACGACAGACCAGTTCCGTCTATGGTGAAGTGGTGGGAAGGCAGGTAGAGAGGCCCTTAGACGAGTGCCATGACTCTACCATTAAAGTGTTATTTGTACCATGACTCCACCATGAACAGCTGCCATGAGTGTACTTTGAACGGATACAAAGAAAAAAAAAACTTACATGAACACAAAGGTCAAAGGTTAACAAACTTTAACACCAGAGGATACCAGTTTTGGGGTCGAGTCTCTGTGCATCCCAAACAACCAGAGAGATACATAAATACACAGAACACACAGACCCCAGGACCGAGCAAGGTGGTCTGGCCTTAACACTACTGAATGTGAACATGTCATGCATCCCATCACCAAAGACTTATATCACTTCACTTTTTTGATATACGTTATGATTCATTCTTGTCCTCTTAAAGGAGGGTACACGGGTTAACTAACGTTGGTAAGTTACCGCATCCTGGCCAAGGCGAGACCAATGGTTAGAAGGTATTATGATACAGCACTACGTTATCATGACTGGTTATAAAACATTATTCAGTAACGGAGAGTGACAGGAGATAATCGAGTCTAATCTTCAGCATAATAACTGTGTTGCTCCAAACAACATGCTCTTGGGGTTTATTCCAAGAGGTGATAATGTCAAGAAATAATTTGTGTAATCCTGATTAACTCGGGCAGCTCTAAGCTTTCTATATCGACATTGTTGAATCCTTTGAGCGTTATAAAACATTCTATTAACTTGCCCGAAGCCAGGTCAAAAGCTAGATAATCATTCCTAAAAGTTGTATGTCGTGCTTAAGGCGTCATGGTTTTATAATTGATTAATTAGAATTCCACTTAAGCAGTGGTGTCATTTGCATGGCGATCTGTATCAAAGAGAACTTGAAATAAGACAGACCACAGTTGCAACATCTACGTCACTTCACAATATTGAAAAAAAAAAAATCTACCCGGATTAATCCAGCCTGATTTACCTGACATAGGTTTAGTTTATGAGAATGATGAGAAAGTAATGAGAATGTAGGTCATAGGAGAAGGGACTGGAGACGGGCTAGTGGGAGGAGGTTTTAATGAGGGAGAGATTACTGTGAGGAGGGGGGGGGGGTAAAGCTGGTTAATGAAAGACTCTAAGAAAGAAAAAAAAAACTGTAAGGAACACTTAGTGTAAGGAATTCTCCTCATAGGGAATATTCCTTATGGGAAATACTCTTCATAGGGAATACTCCTCATAGTTAAAACAGATTGAAGAGGTAATATCAGTACGTTGTGAAGTAAAGGGGTTAAGATAAGAGGAAAAGGGAAAGTTACGTGAAACAGACTAATGTTGGAAAGGTAGAAGGAAGAACAGAATAAGGCAAAGATAGAGGAGGAAGAGAAGACATGAGTAATGGGGATGGATGATAGATAGAAGTAAGAATGGGAAGGCGAGGAAGGGGAAAAAATATGTTAGAAGGAATTAGGGTAGAAAGATCACTTCGAGAATAAGATCTGTTTGGGTAAAGTCTCTACCAAAGGGAAAACATGTTGTCGAGGACCTTTAGGCCAAAGCTCCAAGTGTGAGATGATTAAGAAGTCAGTTATCGTTGTCCTGGTGACACAATATTTTTTTTCTCTCTCTCTCATGCGGTAAGTGCTCGCTCTAACCCTGATAATTTAAGTCTTATCATAGGCTCTCTTATGTATGGTAAGTATGTAGGTACCCCATCTGCCAGTTGTAAAGTCGCAGATCTAGTCGAAGGAACTCGAAGGCATATTCTCTTTTCCCTCCCTTCTTTCTCTAATCAAGTACGGCTCTAGTGTTTTCTATCCTACAGGCTAATGTAAGATAAAGAATGAGGAAATAAAATAATCTTACACCAATATTCATCACTGCAATTGTAAGATAAATGATATAAAACATTTCCTCCTTTCATATGCAAATTATGCCAGTTTTATGATCTAAGTGCACCTGTACCTACTATCTATCTTGTTCGTTACGTAAACGAATTCTTCTTCTAATTCCTCAAGTTATTTCTCACATCAGTGCAATAAACTTGGATAAAAATAAACAGCGTTCCGACGGTGGTCCATCTTTCGGGTGTGCCAGTGCGCCAGCGGGTTGGAGGAGGAGGGTTGTGGATGGGGGAAGGGCTAGGAAGAACGGTAAGGGATGGGGGGGAGGATATAAGGGGGGGGGAGAGGGGGGATAGAGAACCAGGCACATGGCTAGCCATGTGAGCCCTGGGGCCCCCAACTATGGGACATGGTGATGGCAACACTGCTCACGATGTAAACAAACAATGCCTACGTCATCATCAGCGTCAGAACACAGTAATCCACACTTACAGGAACTACTAAAATCTATGTTTCCAACCACTTTTATGAAGTAATATATCAGAATAACAATATCATATTGAATAATCTTGATAACTGGCACCTAGCGTCCCTAGTGACCGTTACATAACCACGCGAGGCCCGTCTGAGGTAAATTTTAAATGGATCTTGTTCACGGGTTTCGTCTTATCATTCCGCTCACATTTCTCTTGCGATTTTCTCTTTCTCTCCTCCCTCTTCATCCTGTTCTTCTATTTCTTCACTCTTGATCACATCTAGTATACTTAGATTTCGCCCACACCATCATTTCTCCGCCTGTAACCCCAAATCAACATTCAGAGCCCACACATTTTTCAACCCCATATGTCACAATTTTTCAACCCGCCGTCCCGTCAACTCACCTCTGTCATCCCTTCGAGCGCGAGGGTATGGACCCTTAAGCACGACTGTACGATCCTTCGAGCGCTAAGGTACAGCACGGCAGTACGGCCCTTGAGCACGATCGTACGACCCTTGAGCACTAAGGTACGACCCTTGAGTGTGGCTGCGGTATGACAGCCTGGTCTTTGGCCTGATTCGTAGGGATCAGGTCGTACTGTCAAGCTCAAGTATTCCGTATGTTCATAATTCAGTGAGTGAACAACTCGTACTGTTCTTCTGAATGAACACGGAACATTCTGTAGATTCATTAATATAATGAACGTTCCTTCCTGCTACATATCTGACTTGCATTTAGCTACTCTGGTGCACCTTTGAGCTGACCTTCTCCACCCTTCTACTCCTAATCACCATACTTGTTATACTAAGTTATGATTATACTCAGTTATACTCTCAGGTACGTACCATGAAGGTACGACGTACATCTCCAGGAGGGAGGCCGAGGTAGACGTCAGGACGGTACCTCTATACGCTTGGTGCGCCCTGACAGACATCATCACTACACCTTGACAGACATCGCTACACCCCGACAGACATTATTACACCCTGACAGACATCAATACACCCAGACAAACATCATCACTACACCCTGACAGACATCATCACTACACATGCTGTTTAAGAGTAACGGTGTCTCCCCCCCCCCCACTACACACATACACCACCACATCTATAAGTGCCTCCCGGCCAAGGACATCGTCTCCAACTAGTAACGGAGTGCGCGAGTGTGTGTCTGAGGCTTATTTAGAGTAAGTGTGAGTAGGAGTCCAAATCTACGTCCTCATTTACAGCCAGGGTGGGTGCGTGAGAGCAAGCGCTTGCCTCTTATTTACAGCTAGCGTAAATGAGGGTAAGTGAGGATATAAGTGTTCTTATTATATATACATATATTGCAGTCCTTGTACCTCAGTCTATCTTAAGAGTTTCTCCTCACTTATGAGTTTGAGGGTAACTTAAAGAAAATGCAGATGTAGACTTTTGATTTTGTCTTTTTTTCTTTTTGTAGTTTGTCGCCATGAAGTAGTAAGTGGCGGCAAGCGTCGTAGTTTTCCTGTAGAATATTTACCGTATAGAAGTAAAGTGTGGGGTAGTCGTAGAGACCATAAAGCCAGCCGATGGTTTGAGGCTGAGCACGACGGTACGACTCTTGATCACTTGGATACGATCTTTGGGCACAACAGTTCAAACTGGAGCACATCGGCACGACCTTAGAGCATGACGGTACGTTGCTAGGCACGACGCGGTACGGCCCTTATGCACCGCGGTACGACCTTTGGACACAACAATTCAACCTTAAGGGCGACGGTACGACCCTTGGGTATATAATGGCCTGGCCTTTGACCCGACCGCTTGGCCTCAAATGCTGACAAAAACTGAAGAGGCAAATTTTGAGTGAATACATTTTGCCAGTCTACCAAATCAGTTATTCCCAAATGGTAGAATATCTACTGGCAGACCAAGGAGCAGATAGAAGGGCAGTAGATGCGTGCATGCGACCAAGGACATATTGACAAACTGGATAGACGATGATAGAATACGATAGGAAAGCGATTTTTCGTAAGAGTGGACGAACGGTAACAAGTATTACCAAACGAAGATACTGAAGGTTTAGCTACGTAAGCAGCGCTTTGAAAAGGCAAAAAGATGAGATGCCCATCTCTCTCTCTTCTCTCTCTCTCTCTCTCTCTCTCTCTCTCTCTCTCTCTCTCTCCCTCAAGGTCAGTTATCTGGGTCACGGTTGAGAGCTCGGAAGACGTGTAAAACCTTCGGTTATCCGGCCAAAGACCGGCTGAAGGTAAGGTGCCCAGTCACACAGTTCACGTAATCCAAGGCCGATCATTGATTGGGTAGGGTGGAGGACGGGGAGGGGGGGAAGGGGGGAGGGAGAGGGGGGAGAGTGACAAGTGAGAGAGAGAGAGGTGCGGTGAAGACATTGGCTGATAAAGATACGGGAGAGTTTGGGAGAACTGTTGTCAACAAGCTCAAGGTCAGTGACAACAATGGGGACGACCCCCTAGTGCCAACAGTAGTGCCAACGGTGGGACCCCTAGTGACTGGAGCCCCTAGTGACAACACTGGGATCCCTAATTACAGTAGCAGGACTCCTTCCAACTCTAGGACCCCCGACAATAGTGGAAGAGCACTAGGACCCCCAACAATAGTCGTATCCCTCAACCCCAACTAAATATAACCCCACCCAACGCAAGGTGATTAAGACAGAGCTAACTGAAATTTGGCCAAATTATGTCGATTCTTTTACCAGAGATCTAATTAAAGAGACGGACTCGAGAGAGCGACTCAGGAAATGAGAGAACACCAAGTGTGTCGCCAGCCAGCCAGCCACATCACGAGTCAACTGGATATCAGTCTGTTTCAGTAATTACCCTCAAGCACATGGAAAAGAAGACGGACGGATGAGCAGGAAATTATCTAGAAGGATTTTAGACAAACTGGTACATATACCACTAATTTAGGAGGTGTGTAGTCTGACCCAATTAGGTCAAAAGAAAGACACCTAACCTCTATGTCTGACGTAAGGCGAGTGAGGCCCAGGGCGGAGGTCAGGACTCATCATACCCCCACGGTGGACCAGGGAAAGAAAACGAGAGATGGATATACAACTTTTAAGGTTCCGGGTCAGTTTGAAAGCGTTAGTACCGAACAGTTCCTCGGAACAGGGATGAACTCGTGAATCAGAGGAGAAACTTAAGCAAGAGGAGAGTGAGAAAAGACGCGAGAAAAGAGTTCCAAAGTGAGAGACGAGTGAAGGAGAGTAAAAAATGTAGCAAAGGAGAACAGTAAGATAATACTTCAAGAAATTGCATTCCAATAAAAAAGGTTTAAGTTATGACCCTCACCTTCTCCATATTTATACAAATAGATAAGCAAAAAAAAAACACACACACTGACCGGCACACTCGAGGTCGGATTCCCAAAGCTTACGTGGGTCTAGACAATCAAGGTCGTGTTCACTCTGAATACACCCACTGACCCCGGCCCGCCCCGCCCCGCCCCGCCCCGCCCCGTCGGTGCCCCGGGCAACACCCCCCCCCCTCCCTCCCAGGAGTGCCTGATAATCGTCTGCTTCACTGAACTCGGCTACTGAGTGGGCAAGGCAAGCCAGGCTGTGTAGATTCAGTAGTTCTAAAAGTTTACTTGTGAAAGTCTGTCGACTGACTTTCAAACAACGGGCATCAGTTCAGGATGAATTCATCTATATTCACTTATAACTATACTTAACTTTGTGCATGTCTGTGTGTGTGTGTGTGTGATCCACCTCAATCAAACTGGGAAGGGAGTTAAAGATGATAAACAGGTATATATAAAGGTGATACAAAGGTAGATATACGTATCATTTCTGATAGTTTTAGCGAGGATGTGCACTAGTTAACGCATAACTCTATATTCTCAGTACCAGGGATTCATCTCGCAAGTCGCAATCCGGATCCATTTATGTCACTATTGTCAGAATTTCTGGAATTTCTGTCGTGTATACAATGATGCTGCTTCACTGGACTCATCATCATCCAATTATTCAAATGATAAGACGGTCATTGTACTCATGGTCGCTATTATCCTCACCGTCACCGTTCTCTTTGTTAACGAAGCCTCGAATTGATTATCGACCGAAACATTAAACCCCTATGGACTCGAACCTGTGTGAACTCGACTTGGCTAATAATCCTGCCACTCAGCCATTACACACACACACACACCTCAGGTCGCTCTACGACTGCGAGTTAACTAGAGAGAAAACAAACTTCGTTTTATTCTTGTGTACTCAATTTCGAAGTCAGTAAACAGGATGAAGAAATATAACAAACTAGTATGGAGCACGATGCCTTTCACAACAAACTAACGATAATCGGTCCTTTCTGATGTCATATCCACATCATTCGCCACAGGAGTGTAGTAGGAAGGGACCATACGCGCAGTGAGAGCTGATACAGCTTGAGAATTGCCTTGTTGACTTGAAAGAGTTGTTCAGCATTTTCCGACTGGCGGTTATAGCCTGACGATGACGACCTTAACGACCCCAGGCAGTTGGTAGGCCTATTTAACCCCAAACGACCAAACAACCAGAGGGCAAAAACATTCCACGTCTTGGATTTTGATTTAGTTTTTATGAAGCTAAAGTCTTGGGATTCCATCCTCACTAACCTAGGTAAGGTCTCTTGCTAGTAATCAAGACACTTTCTTCCCCCCATAGCCTTCAGGCATTATCTCTTAGAATCAATATGGTATAGAAACTTATCATCAGGTAATAGCAAGTATCGATAACATTGGTCAGGGTCAGAGTATATCCATGTGTCCAGGTGTCGACCTTCAGGAGCCTCTTACCTTGGCTGCTCCTGACCCAGGAAGGCGAGGTCACTGCCAACCATACATGGCTGAAGGAACGACCGAAATCCCCTGACGCTGAGGGCCCATCACGAGTGCTCAGGGAGAGGGAGGGAGGGAGGGAGGGAGAGACCCAGAATAGCCGTGATGTAGTCCTCCTCAGACCCCGGGCCAAAAGCCTCATCTCTACCGTTCTACTTAGGTCGCTAATCGTTTCCCCAAGTACCACTGGAGGGTACTTATAGCCTCTCTCACGCTCTCACGTATACCTGACCCCAGACCTCCTCCTCTTCCTCCTCCTCCCTCTCACAGGTACGGCGGAATTCTCACTCTTCCTCTCCCTACATATGTAATTCCTTTCATCCATCACCCATTTTTCTCCTATTTCGTCTCTTTCTCTCTCTCTCTCCCTCCCTCTCTCTCTCTCTCTCTCTCTCTCTCTCTCTCTCTCTCTCCCCC
>JAYMFT010058195.1:0-15004 GCA_038088735.1 Panulirus argus | reverse complement strand
CCTGAAATCCTGCAAAGGTTCCAGCCCGGGACCCTGCGGGAGAACCTACGAGTTCATTCAGCGTCTAAGAAAACTAATCTGACTAAGCCGTTAGCATTGAACGATGAGACTTGGACGTCTCTAATGTTTCCAGACTCATGACACTTTTTCCGCACGTCATCTCCATCCCAAAAGGTTCTGGACGCCTTACGAATGTAAGGACATGGAAAGAATGATTAATAAAAGGCTTATCTTTTTCACTAGATTCGAGGAATTTATTGAATGATCAACAGCGTGCATTCCGTCAAAAGACGGAAGCACAATGGATCATTTAATAAATCTGGAACATTAGTATTTCAGACACATAAAGATCTTTTAATTGCAGTTATTTTTTAGATTTAGAAAAAGCCTACGACATGACATGGCGAAACGGAATCTTAAGAAAACTTTATGCTATTGCTTTGAGAGGGTCTTTACCCATTTCTATCCAAAATCTTTTAAACTAAAGAACATTTCCTGTCAAAATTGCACCACTTAACATCATCTTGGACACATTTGTCCAAAATATGGAGTGCCGCAGGGCAGCGTTCTGAGCCCAGCACTATTTAATATTATGATTTTAATTGTATTTTCTCTTCAGCTTCTGTCCCTCGGAACCTTAAATACTCACTTGATGCTGACGACTGTGCAGTATGGCACTCCTCGCCTAATGCACAGTTTTTGGCTGAATGGGATCCCCTTTCCAAATAACTTTAAATTCTTAGGTTTGAACTTTGATAAAAGATTAAATTGGAAGTATCATGCTGAATATTTGATAAGAAATTGTAATAAAAAGGCTAAATATCCTCCAATATCTTTCAGGTTCATTTTGGAGAGCCATCAGGAAATCTTTATTAATGGTATACAAGTCCCTAATTAGATCTAAGTTAGACTATGGCTCCCAGGTGTATTCTTCTGCGAGCAATTGTACTCTGGGGAGGCTGGATGTAGTACAGAATATATGTTTGCAAATGTGTCATGGAGTCCTGTCATGTACTAGATTTACACGATTGGAGGTTGAGGCTAAGGTACATCCTGTCCGCATGCTTCGAGGTATCTTATTTTTGAAGTGTGGTATTCTGATGGCCAGGAGGAACAACACTTCTTCCTGTTGCCTCATTCAACAGTACGAGCAATTTCTCAATAGAGACGTCAGGCCCCTGGCCCTCACAATACACTTGTTCAGTGAGAACTCTTGATTCAAAGGGAATGAACATGCTGGTTAAGAACATTCTGACTCCCTGGGAGAGAACAAAAGTGAAAAGAAATGGCTCCCGGGGAGGAGAGAGTGAGGTACGCCAGCTACATGGCTGCTACTGCTGGGTGTGGTAGTGTGGTGGATGAACCTGTCACACACCACACTGCAGTCCCTGAGTGGGGTGGCTGTTTCACTGGGGCTGCTGTGTTGATGGTGTTGGGCTGATGGATCATGGATATGTTCCTGTGTGCGTGCGATAGTGAAGGTCTGTCTCTCATCTTCACTATCACTTCCGCAGTTCCCTATTGCAGCTGTGGATGCTGTACCAACTGGGTAGTGTTTAGCTGCCACATTGGTGCAATATCCACAAACAACCTTTCTCTCTTCCCATAACATTATTTAAGACAGAGATGCAGATGTATTTCAATAGTCACAGCAAGATAGGATGTCTAGGATATTAGGGTATGAGGACTGTTATAAAGTAATAGTCAACAATAAAAAGGGTTGCAGGCCTAATGACCTTCCTCGTGGTCGCTGGCCGTAAAACTCGACAACCAACCAACCACCTGTTGCAGGACTGCATATGATTGATTTAAAGTCTCGGTGATAGTTTGGAGGATGTGTGGGTCGTGGGAGTAATTGGATTACGGAGAAAATTGCAGGAGAATTGACATTTTCTCCAGAGTTGCAGAGGCCACTGAAGTGTTACGGAGAGAGAGAGAGAGGAACCCCCTGAAGGAAAGGGGTTACTTCTAATTTAAGTGACTGGTGCTATAAAAACATCATATAAATCTGTAGTGGTGCGTTTATATAGTGTTACTTGAGTTTTATTGCAAGCTGTAGTTTTATGCAATGCTCGCATGACCTGTTGCAAGGATTGTAGGATTGCATGTATGTGGGCATTCAGGCTTAGGAATATATTTTTTTACAATGATTTGTGTATTCTATGCAACCCCAGCAGGAATTTACTCTTTTTTTACTTATTTTTGTGAATGAGGACAGAAGAGCCCGGACAAAAGGGTTGACAGCTCTAGCCTCATTACGGATATAAATATTATAACCTCATCTTCTCTTTTGTTTATTTAGTGATAACTGATTTACATTGATAACCTGACATGATGTATGTATCTTCTTGAAGTGATTTTCATATTTTTTTCCACAGTATTTAGAAAGGTCCTCCAGTCTCATCCAGTCACACCTCCCATGTTCTTTGCATTGTTTATGTTGAGGGATTGGGAAAAATGTAGGATTTTAAGCCATATAAAATTATTAAATGTGGAAATCAAAGAATATTCACTTTTAGAATTTAAAAATTGCATTTGTGAAGTTCTCGTCAGTATTATTACACATTACAAAAATTACCAAGAATGTTAAAATTTTTGATTACAGCATTTATGTGATATAAGGAGATGGGGGGATGACAAAAATGGTTGCGTTGATTTTTAAAGTATTTTCTGTACTTTTACTCTACAGTATCCCATTTTCTCCTCGGATCAGAATAGCCCTCCCCACCACTATCAGTCTAGTTCATATTTTCATAATTTCTGTTGATTTTTCAGAGGACTTTTCTTACTGTTGTATCAACATGCACTTTCCTTGATCATCACGGCTGGAACATTATCACATAGATTTTTGCGAGTCTGATTTTGTTCAGGAAGATAACTCATTATGATATTGATTTTAGCATCTCGTAAAAAGAACAAAGTTAGATCTTCAGAGGCGACCCTGGTGTATTTTCTCTGAAGGTGGGGCTATGGTGACTGGTGTGCTTTAAGGTCAGTTTCTGAGCCCACGTACAAAAATATTCCTGCAGCTTATATTTTGGTAGACAGTGTTTGTATTAAGGCCTCTCACCATGCCTCATTTTCTTGGGTTCAACATCATCAACCTTGTATCAGACCAGCTTATCAGTTTATCTAGGTCATGAAAAGAGGGGGACTACACGGGTGGAACGGAGATTTAAGAACATTAAAAATGAAACAGTGAGTGGAATGTTGCATGCAAGGGAGTCATGCAAGGACAGGGATAAGTGGAGACTCCTTTGCTGTGGCCAACCCCCTTGACGGGGTTCCCAGAGGGCAAGGGCATTAGAATAGAGATAGATAGATAGATAGATAGTAAGAGAATGACAGCTGCCATTGTTACCGTATGCAGATCATGCTATGTTGTGAAGTAAAATCAGAGGAAGAACTGTTAAGAGTAGAGGGCCAGTTTGATGATATATTTATGAAGACGAGATTGCAAGTGAATTTGAGTAAATGACAGATGGTAGTTTATAAAATGTATTGATGATCACAGTGTAATGGCTCTGGTTGGGGCACATTTTGCCTACATCACATCAGTCACTATAAAAAGAAAGAAAGAAAATTGAATGAGATGTAAGGTGTGGAAGGAAAGATGCTAAAAGCAGTGAGAAGTTTGAAAGTCGAGTCATGCAAGAAAGAAAAGTGAGAGGCACTGAAAGCTTTAATGAAGGGGAAATAATTAAGCAAAGTGTAACAGGCTTGTCTCAACTCTAGTGTGTTGATGTGATACCCAGGTTTATATAGATCAGGATGGGAAAAAACAAATGAGAAAGTAGATATGGATAATTTATATAGCATAGTTAAAATTAGGACAGGTAGAATAAAGATGGTATGATCATCTACCACATGTGGTAGATTATGTGGAGGTCAGAAAGATTAATATTAGAAAAGCACAAGGTACATGTAGGAGAGATGGACCATGGAAGAAGTGGATTGATGCAGTGAGCAAACTAATTAAGAGCTAATGACATGCCAGATGTTATGGGTAATGATTTGGGGATCGGATGCAGTAGAAAAATTTTGTGCAAAGGGTTTACGTGAATTGCAGTGTTGGTCTCGCTTGACATGCGAACGTCATTTGCATATTGGAAGAATAACTAGCACAGACGTCAGCAAGGAAGATTGTTTTATTGTAGCCATACTGGGTTGAGGATGTGTCAGTATTGGACATGAATATTAGAAATTGAGTTAATAAGATAGATTACTAATATCACTTTCGTAAACTTGTTTATCATTGTTTGGGGGCCTCCAGGAACACAGAGCTAATTTCATTTAAGAGAGATTAAAAAAACAAAGTTTTCAAACGTGTATTCCCATCCATCACTTAGATGTCCCCACATTAAAACATCTTTCAGTAAAGATGCTAACCCCTTTATCTTCATTAACATTTATAAATATGTATGGCTGCAGTTTATACGTGTTCCTATAAAATCCTGTTTACACTTTGCCCCTCCAAACATTTCATCATCTGAAGAAAATACACTGCAGTGGTGATGTTAGACAAGAAAATACCATGTAATGGACATCAGTTTTACTCTAGAGGACTGTGGTACACGGAAAGGGGAAAGATGTGGTATTATGGATCAGGATTTGGTACATAAGGGGAAGGGAACCTGGTAAACAGAGGACAGGCAAATTTCCATACAGCAGACCTACCAAACAACCATAATATGGGCAATAGTAAATATATATGTAGTTGCATTTGACACAAGTTTTGAGCTTGTCTGAACACATGCGTTAACTGTTATCTGCTCAGCAGAGAGAACAGCGTACTCAAATAATTTTCTTTTCTATCAGTTTAATATTTTACAAAGAAGTTAACTAGATGGGTGACATTCATGCACATCATACCCACGGTGAACAAACGTATAGAGGGAGTACACACGAGCTAGTATAAGGTGGTTCTGGTACAAAGATGTGGGTAGGTCTGGGATGGAAGTAGCAGTACAGATTCTTTGACTGATGGCAAGGAAAACTGATTTTGGCACATGAGAAACTCTTAATATAGAAAATATCTGGGCATTGGCTATTGTGCATAGAAACAATAAATAATACTATAGGCTGAACACCAAATTCACTGACGAGTTTAGCATTCCAAACTGTCTTTGAGTTGCACAAAGGAGCGGAGTATTGGGCACTTTATAAAAGAATCTCTTCGGTGTTTAAATCACATTTCAAATAAAATTAGCTCTTCGTTCTTAATTTCCCTGCCATTAGAGTAGTCTAACATGGAACAAAATCCAATGAGTAAACACATACATACATACACACACACATACATGAAACATTCACAAGACATTGGGGTATTTTATACATGCCACATGGAACTATCACATGTTGACATGAGTAATACACTGACTCATATGGTTTGGTCCAGCGCAATATGGTAATTCTTCCCTAAGTCTGACTTAGAAAGACATTAAGTCAACATGGTACACAACTAAGCGAGAATGGGAATTAAAGAAGTAGAGTAACACAGTTAGCAGTAGCATTAACATGTAGGAAAGTGGGCATATACGAAAGAACCCAACGAACAAATTGGGTTTTTCGTGCCCACTGATTTCAGAGTACTGATGTAAATGCAAAATTTCAAGGTTAGTTTATAAGTACATCCACTTTTATCCATTAGCTTGAGTTTCATATCTAATGGTCGCTTGAAAGAACATGGGCTGAATACCCCATTGATGGCATTAAGAACACGACTAGACATCATTTTCACCATTATTCTTACCACCAGTTACTCACAGGTTTCTTATACTGTATGAGAGAGAAGTCATGGTTTACCAGATACTCCAAAGCGTTTTCTCTCGAATACTATTCACATTTCACTTTAAGCACTTGATCCACCTTGCCATCTTTAATCACCATCACAATTTTCATTATGGACAGTACTGTATTCATAAATTTCAAAACATTCAACACTTGCAGCTAAGAAACAGCTTGAGACTGTCATTGGACAGGCAAAAATATTTTATTGCATAAAAAGTCTTTCTCCAGACTTATTCATGCAGGAAGAAGAAAATATTGAGTCTAGTTGCTCAGTAAACAGCCATTGACTATATAAAACATATATATAAATAGTTATTCAAAATCTCTATAACTGTGGTATATTTCACATCTGAGTACTACCAGTTAGCACAGGTTAGTAGGATGTTGAAGTCAGGCGAATGTCAATATGTACATGTGATATGGTAGTAAGTCACCGCCTGACCCAACACTATGTACATCTAAAGCTTGGCCTCTCAAATAAGTTAATGCATTAGGAAGCAATATGATGCATCCACCGCATACGGTGAGCACCACATACTTCTCAATACATTGTATCTCGTGGGTCACTGTACCGCTGTCTCTGGCGGGGTGCTAGACTCGGGTTTCGAGCAGTAGAATCTTTTGTGCGCCAAGAAAGACTCCATGTATGAGAACGTAATATTACATGCCTTGCAGTAGCGTGGAACGTCAGCACTACTGTTACTAGCCGACCCACTGCTCGGGACTTCAGGAGCAGTGTCATCAGCCACCGGTGAGTGAGGTGTGGTTTGGGCGGTACGTCCTTTGTCATCACCCTCGTCCACTTCAAGTTTGACCTCTGGCTCCAACTTGACGGCTGGTAATGGGGGTGAACTGACTGGGTTACCATTCTCCACAGGGTCTTGCCTCTCTGATTCTACAGTGGCAGGAGTATCTGAAGAGTTCATAACATGGCCCTCAAGCAAAGCCTGCAAATCTTGTGTGAGCTTGGCATCAAACCCCACCTTATGTACCACAGCCAAGTGTCTTGCTAGATTGTTTCTGAAAGTCGTCACAAAGGGACA
Organism: Panulirus argus; assembly: GCA_038088735.1. Taxonomy (NCBI): domain Eukaryota; kingdom Metazoa; phylum Arthropoda; class Malacostraca; order Decapoda; family Palinuridae; genus Panulirus; species Panulirus argus. The sequence goes on along the minus strand of JAYMFT010058195.1, from coordinate 8,171 downwards.
AAAATGACATGAAAGGGGCTGGTCGGAGCAGTCCGCAGCCCCCTCAGCTAACAGGGCAGACAGCGTAGGGTTTTCCAAGATAACTCGAGGCAGGTCAGCTACGCCTCGGGCCTCTGCTGCCCTGCGGCTTCCATCGTCCTCGTCGAGAATACAAGATATGAAGTTTTCTTCTTGAAGATCGTTAGTCCTTTTCTCAAAGTGCATTCTGATATGTGTGCGCATACCTCTCAGTGTATTCCCTCGGTAACCACAAATTGTACAGCGGAATCCTTTAATTCCAGCGTGAGTTTCGAGATGCTTCTGAGCAGCTGCTGCTGTAGGGGAAATGACAGGACAGCAAGGGCACTTCCATCCATGCGAGGGAGCCGCAGAAGGTGTTACGCACTGATGTGCTGCTTGTAAGGTCTCAGGCATGGCACAACGGCACCGGGTACACCGCCATAATCCTTTTGTCATTCCTTCATCTCCTGATGCACCCTCGCGCTTTGGACAATAGTATGTCTGATGTGCTTTTAAGTTATCAGGTGATGTGAACTTAATGCCACAAGCTGTGCATATGAATTGTAAAAGGGGTTTACTTGGTTTCGCCACGTCTTTTGGAACGGGAACAGAGCTCTTGGCAGCTGGTGTCGCAGCAACTTCTGGTAGAGGAGTCGTGGGGGACCGCCTTGAAGGACCAGCCCCACTTTCGCCTACAGCTGCAGCCGCTGCTGGACTTTTGCTGCCACTAGAGCGACGATCATCTTCACCTCTGGTTATCGTACGTGCTGCACAGTAATGTTTCTTGTGCACTTGTAAGTTTTCTTCTTTATAAAACACAATATTACACTCATTGCACTTAGCTTCACCCTGTTTAACAATTACTGGTGGATTCGGAATGGGTGCCAAACCGTTGATGAGCAAATCGGAATTGAGTAATTTCAGTGCTAATTCTGGAGGGACACCCTGTAAACCTTGAAGACTTGCTAGAGAAAGACCACCTAAACTCTCTAAACTTGCTAATAGGTTTGGGAAACCAGGGGGTAACTGGGGAAGGCCAGGCGGAACCTGAGTCGGTTGCCCCGGAGAACGGGCAGAGGTGGAAGGTCTTGGAGAATCAGCCAGACCTCGTGGGGAACCCAGAGTAGGGGCAGCAGATGCTGGGCGTGGAGACCGAGGAGTTGAGTGACCCTCTGCCTCACTAGATGGGGATGGTCGAGGAGGCGATGATAGTAACTTTCCCTCAAACTCCCCAGTTCCATGAGAAGATCCAGGACGTGACTTGGGAACTGGCGACCTGATTGGAGTTGGAGTGTTGATTTCTCGATTTTCTTTCTCTTCATCACTGAGAAGATCTGTCTTAACTGTTAGTTTTGGCCTTTTAGTGGTCAGGTCCAGGGGACACTCGCCTTCCCCACGTCTCTTCCCCGACATCTCTCCAGTGCTGGATTTCAATCTGGATTCGTCCTTAGGTGAGTGCTTTGGAGGCGAGATTGGATTTGACTGAGGGGATGTTTGTGGTGGAAGGTTATGAGCAGCCGGAGACGTACCCCGGGTTGCGGCAGCTGAAGGTGATAGTAGTGGAGGTGGTGCTGGACCAGGCAAGGGCCCTGGGGATAAAGGTTGCACTTGGCCATTGGGAAGAACAACGGCAGCTCCAGCCTGAGGCAGTACATGAGGGGGCAGTAGTTGTGCTCCTGCAACAAGTGAGTATGGCACTAATAAGATAGGATTGGTCGGTAGAGCCAAAATTGGCTGACCACTACCAACTGCAGCACTGACCATTCCAGCTAAAGTTGATGCAGCGCTGCCTGTTCCTGGCTCTTCACACGCAGGGCTCTTGTTCCCAGCTTTGAGAACATGTCGGGTCTGACAGTAATGTGCCTTGTGAACACGGAATGTCTTAACAGATGAAAATTGGATGTCACAGTCAGAGCAGTATCTATCAGTGGCTCGAGTCTCTCCTAGAGCAACCTGAGTAGTAGATGGTGCTGCCTGTGGATTGGTGCTGGCCTTTATGAGGTCGTCAGGGTTTGTGTGAATGTTCATATGACCGTTGAGGCTCAGTTTGTGTGTGGTGGTGTATGGGCAGTGAGGACACCTCAGTACGTGATTCCCATCTTCCTCCTCCACCGCTGCACCTCCGCTTTCACCACGAGGACTCGCAGAAGAGGGAGAAGTTCTTAGATCCTTATTGACACCATCATTTTCTGAAATGATAAAATGTTCATCAGAAATGTTGAGAAAAATATACTCTGCAAAATACACTTCCTTTTTAAAATTCAAAAAGTAAATAGGTGCATTTGTATTCGCTCTAAAATCAACAAATCATTTAATGTATACAAAACATATATTGTACACACACATTATTAACCTGATAGTTTGCAAGTATGTGTACAAAATTAGAGCACTTGATTGAACTCATGATGTAACAAGTACACTAATCCCAGTCATGTCATCAAACCAACTTCAAAGCAGTTCACAAGAATAGTGACCACCAGTCAGCACTTTAAGATCGAGTGTTTTCTGGATGGATTCTGAAGAACTCTAGGGTTCTGCAGAAGCTTGTTGGATTATGTGATGCATTTTTATGAGACTTGAGAGGAGGAGGGATGGGATGAAATAATCTTTGGTACTGATGAAATTATGACCTATACTGCACATTGTTATTATGTATTGTAAAAACAGATGGTAAAATGTACAGAATTTTTTCCAGGCTGAGGGTTTTCGAGATGCATATACAAATCTTCCTAGAAACGACAAGATACCTCCAGCTCGTGATGTTCTGTCTCAGCTACAGCAAAAGACAGGAGCCTCACTTGTTAAGACATAACAGCTGATGACTACTGGCACTGCTTTGACAGATCAAGTGAGTTCTCCAGTGTTTTTAAGATTAGTTTTCTCGATTCTTTAGTTATAACTGCACTAATGTTATTATATGCACTGTAAATGCACGAGCTCTAGCTGTGCCTAAATTAATGAAATTTTTCAGTAATTGACTGTGTATTCATGTGTTTGTGAGCTTTCACGCTGTAGCAAAATGTACTGATAAGTGAAGTTGCTTTTATAAAGATGTTGGTAGTGTCTGCTTCGGCATTAAAGGCTGGGTCCAGTCAACATTCATTCTAAATAATTTCCATGCAAAATTATGATCATTTACACAAGTTATCAACTCAAGATCATCATGATATTCACTGGAAATAAACAAATATTTGTCTACTGAAGTTGGTGATGCAATGAGAGTGTCAGTAGGCTTTAGACGGTCTTTTTTTCGTAAAGTCTGATGCACCAAATAATTATTCAATATTTTTTTTTTCATACATATTTGCCATTTCCCACATTAGCAAGGTAGCATCAAGAACAGATGACTGAGCCTTAGAAGCAAAAATTCTCACTTCACCCCCTCTCTGTTCCTTCTTTTGGAAGGTGATAATACAGGAGAGAAGGATTTCCAGCCTCCTGCTCCCACCCCTTTCAGTTACCTTCTACGACATGCAAGGAAATACATGGGCAGTATTCTTTCTCCCCTATCCCCAAGTGAGAAACTGCAGAAGTAGGTGACTGAGATTGGAAAAGTGTGTGAAAGAAAGTTGAAATTATTTTTCAACTTTTTTGCAATTGAAAGCATAGTGGCGTACATCAGTACAACATACCCTAATGCTAAAGAGACATAGGGCCAAAAGTTGAGGCTCTGATGTATATAGATATATATATACTAGTATGTTCATATGATGCCACTTTATCAGCATCCCTAAGTGAAATGACTTGATCAAAACAAATTACTTTTGGTATAGAATATCTGTGCTGGAGTTGCCCCATTCCAATGTTCTGTTAAGGGTGAGGCACTAAACGCTAAGAAGTGGCACTGGAGTTTGCAGATTATGGGGACTTTTGTCATGGCCACCCACTTGACGAAGTTCCTGAGGGGAATGGGCATCAGATATATAGATAGATACGGAGATATAATATTTGGGGCTCTGCCCCATATAAAGCAATCCCGTTCTTCCTCGTGCTACTGACCAGGAATGATGGGTTGTACCCTCATATCCCTCCTCAAGCTCCATGGTCTGTAAAGTTTGAGAATCAACTAAACTCAGTATCTACACTTCTGTGATTAAGGCCACCCACCAGTCCTCATCCTACCTGAGTCTCTAACTTAAGTAATAACCACTATTCTACAACAAGGTGATTTTCTGCCTTTAGAATGGAAATAAGGGCTTTATACCATAATTTAGCCTTTGGTAATGTATCATACCAGCTTGGTTTGGTCGGTGTGTGCAGTAAAACATTCGATGAGCCTCGAGGTTACTCGCACTGCTGAACCTGATTCCACACACACAAGTTGTGCCGACTCCACTGCTGCTGCTGCTGCTGCTTTCACTAAGGCCACTGCTGTTTGTGGTGCTCGTGCTGATTCCACTGAGCCCTGATGCTAGACTCACAACTGCTGAAATATTGTGGTCAAACTGTCATTTCTATACTTTGAGGGGATGAACCATCCCACAGATTAACAAATCTCACTGAAACATATAACTTTTTTTGTTTGAGATTTCAGTGAAATAATGTACCTCAGCAATTTCATCATGGAAACATAGCACACCTTTTGTACGAAACTAGGTAATGTATAATACAGAACTAGAGTAATAAAGAAGATAAAATGAAGCTTTATATTACCACTTTTAAGTAGAAAAATAATGGATCAAAGGAAACAGGATATGTAAACTTCAGTAAGATGATTTGACAATGAAATTCAGTAATAACTGGATGTAATTATCAAATACATTTACAAAACATAAATAGCACCAGAAATTCCAAGGAACTCTTAATATAATGGTAATTTTGAGTGCAGCTAAATGAAATATATGACTAAAAATTCCATGAAATTCATTTTCTTCCTTTTTCTCAGACACTATTAAAATGTCAAAATTCATAACAAAAGATGAGATGTATATTTGGAATAAGTTGCATCAAATTACTTCCATTTACGATATTTGTGTTCACTTGTGAGAGGCAATAGATAAATATGAGGAAGGAGAATAAATCCTGAGAAAAATGAGAAAGTGTAGGAGTGTAAGTCAAGTACCTACCTCCCTATGAGTACCTGAGACTTTCAAGAACATTGAGGCATTTGCCAGGAATGACTGAACTGAGTACAAACTATTGTAAGATGAGGACCCATGACATGCCATGAACTTTGGCAGATCTAATAAGAAGAAAAAATACTCACCAGGAGCAAGACGGTGGAGCATGGAGAGCAACGGTAGGCCCTGAATGCCCTGGATCATAGACAGCTGTTGCCTGGCCACCTCCATCTCTGGCGTGAGGGTCGGGGAGGCATGGCCCCTGGGTGTGGTGGGGGCATGGGTTGGCGGAGATGGTGTACTGGCCTCCTCCTTCATAACTGTGTCCCCTACAGTGGGCTGGGATGGGCTGGGTGATGATGATCCCCGCTCACACTTCACCTGAGGAGGAGGACAGAGGTCAGAACCATACTACCAGATGTAAATTTGTACCGGTGGAGTACAGTACTCGTACATCCAGACCGTGTTTGTTGGCTATGAAACCCTAGGACCCTTTAATGGGGGGCTCCTGCAGCAGGTGGGCTCCTTTGGGATGAAAGGGTCATCTAGACACCTTTCTCTTTATTGGTTCTCATGCAGCCTTACAGAGGGTGACTTCTCCCTTGCAGGAAGATTCGAGGAAGACCCTATAAAACACGTCAGTTCAGTCATGTCACTGTTGTATTATAAGACTCAAGTCCATAGCGTTTATGTCTGGTCTACCATAACTTGAGAACTATAAAATACAAAAAAAAATATTTCCAGATCCTTAAACTATGACAAATATCTTGACCACAAGACAGCACAGCTTTTAGTCATGGCGATAGGACACTTAGGTATGACAGCCTCTCCTTTGACCTAATCCTTCAAGGCCATGTCAGAGGTGAGGCTGTTATACCCAAAGGCCATGCTGTCATGCTCATGGGTCCTCACATTATGCTCTAGGGTGTCATCATGTTCAAGGGTCGTACCGTTGTGCTCAAGGAGATATATATACATGACCTTAAGCAAAGCAACATCAGGTGTTCACTAGAAAACACAGGGAGGTCCAGTATCATTAGCACGTGCCTCATTACCATCTCAAATTGGATAATTACCGGTCTAGGCTTGGCGTAGCGGGTGTGGGTTTGGTGGGTGGTGGCTTGAGTAAGGTGTGTAGGCGGTGAGGACCTGCTGTGGGGGGTACCACCTGCAGCAGGTGGAGAGACGCGCCCTTCGTCGTTCTCTCCACCAGACACACACAGCCTGCAGAACAAGAACATCCAATGTAATAATCAAAATTTACAGACGTTAGTATGTGCAAATGAAGTACGAAACTCAATGTAAACTTCGAGTTGGGAAGGAGTAGGGTGTGGAATGAGATGTGTTGCCCTTCCTCCATCCTTTGTCGCTGCCCAAGTAATCGCAGATCCTAAATAGATTAACGAAAAGGCATCCTATATAATGAACTCTGTAATAATCAGTACAGTTTCGCAGTTGTGAGTTGATAAGTACAGATTTGCAATCCTGCGAGTAAGGGTGAGTGTAAATATTCATCAGGTCAGCCTTGGCATGGGGCTTCTGTCAATGCCAGCCCGTTCTCGGGGTGTCAGTACTGGCATAGGTCAGGTATGTGTTCTTGAGTGCCATTAATGACTCAGGTGTGGTGTGTGTGTTCTCGGGTAAGTACATAATGTATTTTACTTTTATTCTCGTGTAAGTACACAAATGTTTTTAACTTTTATAAGATACATTAAGTGGATTATGTTGGATGCAAATATATCAATTTATTTCACAAATTCATTTTCATGTTTATTATTATCTAGGTTGCTTTATTTATGTGGAATAAGGTAAGGTGTTGAGACTTGTGGAACCATTACAGGGGTCAACCCCATACACTACAGGGGTCATCCCCATACATTACAGGGGTCACCCCATACATTACAGGGGTCACCCCCCTCCCCACACACACACACATACACACACAAGGTTGTATGATAATTAAAGAATGTAATACAGGTCGTGTACAGGTCTCGTGTGTGCGTAAGGGTCGTACTGTCGTCGTTCACAACGACCGTACCGTAGCCGACCTTTCTCATTGGCTATGTAAGAACAAATTACTTTAGGTGTAATTAGTGTCGTGTGTGTGTGTGTGACACAAATGTACGGTGTCGCGTTTTCTCATTAAATTCAGAGTCGCGTTTTCTCCTATTAAATATAAGGTCGCACTTTCTCTATTAAATATGGGGTCGCGTTTTCTTTTCCATAAATCCAAAGTCGTGTTTTCTCTTATATCAAGTCCAGGTTCGCGTTTTCTCTCGCGTTTAATCCACCACGGGGGTCATATTTTCTCTCATGTTTGATCCACCACGGGTCGTGTTTTCTCTCCTATTGAATTCAAGGTAAAAATATAAATTCAGATGTTTAGTCCAATTAAACTCAAGCCCATTTTCTTTTGTGCATTAGTTATATAAGGGACCAATTAAGAACATTCCATTAAGTAAAAAAAGAAGTTATAATCTAAATAAAACAACAGAGATTTCGACGTTTAATATGTAAATCTCCAGCGCCAAGAAAAAAAAATGTAATATGTAAATTTGCCTCTTTTTTTAAAATTTTTGCCCGCCTTCCAAAGCATGCAAGACTTATGCTAACCTGGACAAATATGATTTTCAAAAAAATCAAGACAGGTCACTGTCGATTTTTATCAACGGCGTTTATTTACGTGCATATAATTTTAATAATGAGGTTACTCACTTGTGGCTGGCCTGACTTGACATTGGACTATAATTTATTGAGCTAAAAAGGACACAATATATATATATATATATATATATATATATATAATTCACTCCAAATACAATGCTCTCAGTCTCTCTCTCTCTCTCTCTCTCTCTCTCTCTCTCTCACTCGGTCAGTCGTATGCAAATATGCTGGACCTTGATTTACGGCATAATTATTCAGGATGGCCAAGATATGAGCAGATACCCTTATACATTTGCCGGACAAGCGCTATGTAACATTCTACCCCTAAAAAAAATAAAAGACTTGCAATACGTCTTCTACATTGTTTACAAGTAATTTATATCAATTTCTCATATATATATATATATATATATATATATATATATATATATATATATATATATATAT
>JAYMFT010058184.1:0-15004 GCA_038088735.1 Panulirus argus | reverse complement strand
TATATGCATGTGTATGTGTATGTATGTATATATGTATATATTGGTATGTATATATATGTACTGTGCATATATGTGCAAGTATGTATATATGTTTGTATGTTTCCTGGTGCTACCTCGCTGACGCGCGAAACATCGATCAAGTATAATGAATAAATAAATATTATCCCTGGGGATAGGGGAGAAAGAATACTTCTCACGTATTCCCTGCATCTCGTAAAAGCTGACTGAAAGGAGAGGGAGCAGGGTGCTGGAAATCCTCCCCTCCTGTTTTTACTTTTCCTAAAGAGGGAACAGAGAAGGGGGCCAAGTGAGGATTTTCTTTCTAAGGCTCTGTCATTTGTCCTTAATGGTACCTCGCTAACGCGGGAAATGGCGAATATGTATGATTTTTTTTTTTTTTTTTTTTTCCATGTTGAAGGCTCCAGTCACAGACAAAAGTCCATATCTAGGCTGGGCCTTAATTGAAATATAGAGAGAATTATAAATTGGAAAAAGAAAAGACATGGAAAAGTATTTATGAATTTTTGAGAAAGTGAAAGACTTGTCTTTTGAAATGTGCAAAGTCATAGTTATTGGGGAAGACATGGGAAGGTAGAGAGTTCCAAAGCTTTGACATGTAAGAAGCAGGTATCAAAACGGCGCACCCTTAAGTTGCCGACGGCCACACAATAATCATGTGATGCAGCAGCTTGCTGAGTATTGTGTGGTCTATCTAGTGGTGGGGGCACACAAGGAGCCAGCTCTCAGGAGCAAAAACCAAAGTAATACCTATAAAAGAGGGAAAGTGAACCAACATTGCAGAGTAGGGCAAGGGGGTCAAGTTTTGAAGTTAGCCTGGGACAGTTTATAAGTAAAAATGCTTTTGACTCAACTTGAGATCTCAAGTAAGGAAACAGAGCTAGAACCAACCAAAATGTGAGAGCAGTACTCCATACAAAGACGAATTAATCCCTTGTATAAACGGAGCCACTGTTCAGAAGAGAAGTATCGACATCTAAACAGGATACCTGGTTTCTTAGAGGCAGACTTAGCTATTCCTGTAATGTGGGGTTTCCAAGAAAGAGTAGATGTTACAGTAATACCAAGTATGTTCATTGAGTCTAGAGGTGGCATTACAGAACTGTCAAAGGAGAGACAAAAGTTGTGAGGGAGTTTTTGATGGAGAGATGGGTAGAAATTGGGTCTTGGAGGCATTAAATTTGACAAGATTTTGTGTACCCTACCGAGATATCCTGCCCAAGTCTAAGTTTAACGAGGAAGTTGTGTCAAGACGAGATGCAGATTGAGTGCGAGAAGAGGGAGCAGAATTGAAGGATGTGGATGAATGCAGTGTTGAGTCCTCAGCGTATGAGTGCATTGGATTGTTTGTAGAGGAGAGGAAATCATTGAAAGAAAGGAGAAAATGTGTAGGGGACAGGTCAGAACCTTGAAGGCACTACTGTTGGTGGAGAAAAGGGGAGCTGCTGATCCATCAACAGCCACAGAGATAGATCAGCCAGAGAGGAAGCTAGATAGGAAGGAGCAAAGTGAGGGAGGGAAACCAAAAGAGGGGAGCTTAGAGATGAGACCCCGATGCCACACCCATTCAAAAGCCTTAGATATGTCAGGGGCAACTAGATATGACTCCCCAAAATCTTTCATGGATGATGACCAGACATTAGTAAGATAGGAAAGAATATCACCTGTGGATCTCACGTTATGGAAGCCATACTGGTGCTCAGAGAGAAGACTGTAATTTTCGAGGTATTCAAGGAAATGGTAGATGTCAAAGCAATAGGATGATAGTTAAAGGGGTCAGAACGTTCGGTCACCCTTCTTAGGGATGGGATGTATGAAAGCATGTTTTAAAGGAGAAGGAAAAGCTTTGGTTTTTAAATACAAGCAGAACAGACGAGCAAGCACAGGTGCAAATTCAGAGGCACACTCAGTACATGGGGATGGATGCCATCAGGACCATAAGCCTTGCTTGTGTTTAAAGAAAGAAGCGCTTTTTGGACAATCCCAAAAGAGATTACTGGAAGAGCTATATGATTAGTAAGAGGAGCATCAAAGGGTTAGGTAATGTTAGAGTCATTCAAGATGGAGTTAAAGGAGAAACAGGAACTAAAGGGAGTTGCTTTGTCAACGAAAGACGGAAAAGTGAAGGAAAGGTAGAGAGACAGAAGTTGTTAGAGATGCCCTTAACTGAAGACCAGAAATACCTGATCCACACATCCACTACCACTCCTGAAACCTCATTGTTCCTCACCAATCTGATGCTTTATGCGCTGCCACCACTCTCCCATACAACTTACCAGATACACTCAAACTTGTACCTTAGTAATTTGAACATTCACCTTTTTACCCCTTGCCTGTATATGATTGCACTATTCATATTTCCACCAATCCTCAGGCACCCCACAATGGCATTATCCCTCACATTTTGAAAAACTTAACGAACCAGTCAGCAATACAGTCACCCCCTCTCTTAAGGAATCCACCTGGAGTGCCATCTACTTCGCCTTGGCACCAAACACCCTACATCTGCCACCGTGTCATCAAACATTCAATGTCTCTTCAAATTACTCACTCCACCTCCTCTTCACTTCATGACTGTGTCACCACTTACCCTTTACCGATGTACCCATATTTTCTGTTGTTTTTCTGTAAATGTTAACCATCGTCTAAAGCATCTTATTCTCCCTGAAGTTTGTCAATACTCTCTCACCCCAAATCTCATTTGCTCTCTTTTGCAGCTCCTGCACCGTCCGGGACCTCCTGATGCTTTCTCGTGTACATTACCCTAAGTACCTTCCATTCCACAGCCGCTGTATTAGCTTCTTTTGCTCTCAACTTCAGTTATTCTTCACTCAATCCCTGCTTGGTATTTCTTCCCATGTTTCTCTTTCAACCACACTCACTTTCACCACCCTCTAGTCATTCGTATCATTTCCCCTTTTACGAAAAACCTCTACAAATCTTCACCTTTGCCTCTACCAGTTGATAATCAGACATCTCACCGACTGCCCTTGGCATATTCACATCCAAATAGACTCTCTTGCACGCATTTCAGTCATATGTAATCCAATAATGCCCGCCTATCATCTTTCATAATCACCCACGGATACTTAAGTATGTCCCTCTTTTCAATTCTTTTTGAAGCACACAAGCTGTTCACCATTTCTATTAACCTTACTGAATACCCTATTACCCCCAGTTATACCCTCAACTGCCGCATTACTCACTCACGCATTTATACCACCTATCACTAAACTCGATCTTTCGTTTCAAAATTGCTGACAGACTCACTCAGCTGCTCGCAAAACACTAGTCTCCCTTCATTTTTCTTCTCATACCCAGGTGCGTAAGCATTAATAATCACCCACCTCTTGTAATCCACTTTCGCTTAAACCCATATCAGGCTGGGACTCACTGCTATACGCTCTTTAACACATTCCCGCAACTGCTGCTTCAGCAGTAGTGCTCCAGTTTCATATCTCTCGACGTCACACCAATCCCTGATTTTTATCCAAAAGACATTCCCAAGCCATTTTCTTACCCCAAACTCAGAGCCAGTATATATATATATATATATATATATATATATATATATATATATATATATATATATATATATATAAGTAGGTTGCGGATCAGTCACATAGTAAATGGAATCCAAGTCCCATAAGTCACTATATGTGATTTCCTATCTATACATAATGCCATCTCACGGTTCATCACCATCACCAGCCAAGTCAGCCGAAAGTACATACCACAAGGATATAGAAAGAAATATAACCCAGAAATCTCCCCACAAGTTTCAGACATAAAGAAAGGAGTTCAGACAAAACGACTTATTAGTAGAAATAACGAAATAAATCCAAACACTTCATAAAGCTATCATTAACCTAATCACCGAAAGGCAAATTGCAAACTGGCACTCCATTCTCTACTCTGATCCAAAAAAAACACATTAACCAACTCTTATGCACGTTAAAGAAAATCCACTTCCCTAACAACTCAGCATCTTCACACCAAGCACTAATGCCCCAATCCAATGACATCCTTCTCAAAGAACACGTAGACATACTCATGAGACCCTATAAATGTCAGCCATATACCAGGTACCAAGTATGCCCTTAAATAGGAAATCTTGAAGAAAAAGAAAAGATACACAAAATTCACCCTGAAACAACTCACCCACCCTTCACTCCCACTGCCACATGAAGTGCAATTAAAGAACTCTTCTGCAACAAGCCTTGACGACATATCAAACTTTCACATGAAACAGTTTGGTCCATTTGCAGCAAGTCCAAGCACGTCCAGACAGATATAGATATTCGTCGACCACTCCTGCCTACACAACAAAATCCCTAATATCAGAAAACTTACCAACGTAGTGCCAAACCTAAAACTTTCTAAACACCCCACTCCTTCCTCCTTTCCTTACCAAGCGCTTTTATATCATCCCTGTCTTTAGTATCGATATTCTTTGGAAAACTTCTCCATAAGAGAACCAAGCAAAATAATCCCTTCTTAACTACACTGATATCATGGCTCTTAGACCCAATCACTCCAGATCCACAGTACACAAAGACCTCATACAACATCCTTAGTCGGTTTTAGCGAAACATAAACCTCCCACCCGCACAGCGTTAGTGACAGAAGACATCAGCAAAGTGTATGATACTTCCGCCTGATATATCCTCACACAGATACGCTTGACACCGCCCTCCTCAACAGCGACAACATGTGGTAAGTCAACTTCGTAACGGCAACTGAGCTGGGTTTTCTCCGAGTTACGAGGTCTACGACTTATGGGGAGAAGTTTATTTCCTTCCATGTTCTTGTATTTACCTGTTTTATATTATACGAGACCCATCTCCTGAACTTTCTACGTCGTGAAATAACCTTATATAGACCTTGGTAAACTGCCGGCATTCGCTGTATCACTGCTTGGTTTATTTTAGCAGTCCACCAGATTAACGCCAAATAAGTTCATCCTAGCACCTTTTCTAACCCCCCCACCCTCAGCTTTTCCTTAGATCCCCCTTTTGAAGGTGTGTGTGTGTGTGTGTGTGTGTCTGTCTGTCTGTCTGTTTGTAGGGGGGGGGGGCAATTTCCGTGGCGACGGTGCAGGGTGGGTTTGACCTCGGCCTGAATCAGGGATTGGTGACGGCAATACAGCAACTAGCGCCCAGAATTTAGCTGTTCCCTTGAACCGGTGAATCACTGAGATGAGGTTACGCTTCACATCAAATCTTAGTGTATCATTAGAAATATCATGCCTTAAGAAATCCTTTGATTTTCACTATGAGCACAAAGCGTGTGATGTGTTGGGATTTTCTCATTTATAAAGTTTTTGAATTTTTTTATGGGGGGGGGGGTTAAGCAGACACCCCCCGTTGCGCCACATGGGCTCCTGCAGCTTCAAAGGCTGCGCTACAGTTAGTATTAGAGAAATTATAGGCTATTTTTGAATGAAGAATGCCATGTCGAGACTGTACTCTTTTTGTTCAGTGACGATGATGTAACCTTGGCGAAGGTGACATTACTCGCGTTGTAATCCACTGCGATCGGAGTCCAATAACACTAAATTCTACCCATGTATGCTAGTATATTGATCATATGGCTATTAGCTGAGGCTGGACGAAAACAATAATAAGTCTAATAGCTGCTAACAGCAACTAAAACCTGAATAACCGGGTGATGGTACATTTAATGTGTTTCATCTGATACAGTACTACGGCAGCAGCTCATTGACCGGCCAGCCGGTTGTTGAGACGGGGCTACTCGCTAATAGAAGAGTGGTAATGGACTCATTTTTCTGGATGATATCGAATTTTTCTAAATAAATGAAAATGAAATTATTAGTTTGATTTGATATACTTTATAGATTATTGTCTTAAAAAATAATTGGAAGGTGTTCCAATAATATGAGCACAACTTTAGTTTCATGATAATGTTTAATGGTAGTAATTTCATATTTCTTCACATTATCAGTATAATATGACAAGAAAAGCAGAGGCTCATATGAGTTACAAAGGGGTCCATGTTATTGTTTTTAAAAGACCATAAAGTATATTTTACGGTACGATTTTCATCTGTTTCCCTCAGTCAAGTGTACGCGGTGTGTCAGTGAGGCTTTAGTCTGTGTTCCCATGGAATAGTTAGTTCTCAACAACTGAGCTTTTAAAGTTCATTGGAATATAATGCTGATTAAAAGGTAAGCTGGAATGCCTGCAGTCTCACAGAGTACTACCGCTGTTTGAGGGGAGCCAGTATATGAGGTTAAATGGAATTCAGGAGGTGATAGGAGCTTTGTTTTGGTGTTAAGCGGATGTCAGCCTCGGTGGAAACCAATCCGAGGAAAAGCTGCAAGCCCTTAGTAGTATAGGGAAACAGAGCAGGGTTTTGTGTAAGCTTCACGGTAAACAGTAAGAAGAAGAAACGAATCGGGTCTCGTCTTGCGGCCGGCACCAGCTGTTGTGCCTCTGCATCTTCGGGGAGGGTAGCAGCTGAGATGTGGTCTGTGGCCAGCATTTTGGTAAATTGCTGCAGCAGCTACTACGGTCATGTGCTGTATGCAGCTGCACCCTATGGCATAGGTCGAATAGTCAAGACTCTGGCAAGAAAGATTGGAAAGAGCATATCTTATAAGCTATATCGTATCAGAAGAATTGTAGGAAAATATTGATACCTGCAATTTAGGGATGCTGTTATTCATCGATAGATTTTGACAGGAATCTGTAATTTATAAGTTTAGTGACCCCTTGAAAATAACATTAGTCTTAACGAAATTCATATCTGTGGATACATATCGTTAATCGAAATCAAAGTGACAAAAATTATGTTTCAAGAGGCACCTTGGAAGTGATTTATGGGTTTGGCAGAAATACATATCAATGGACTTACTGAGCAGAAATGAGTTAGTGCGGTAGTACTGGGTAAGTTACAGCATTGTTTAGTAAACTGGTAATTTTTTTTGAAGTTACTGGGATTTTTGTCCATGAATGTTTATTTAGGTTAGATTGTGTTAATCTAGGTTAGTTTTTGTTGGGTTATGGTAGAATTTAAAATGTATTACCAGTACCTACTTTTAAGTAACTTAACCCCACATCTTCCTCACACCTTATTTCTTTCATAACATAAGACAGGTAATTCAGTCCTATTCATGTACTTCTCTAGTAATGATAAACTTTAAGAAACATAATAGCTATTTCCAAAATGTAATGTCGATGATGAGCTAACTGGTAAATTATCTTTTAGAGAACAAAATTAGTGGCAAAGAGTTATTTGCAGCATTTTATCTTTTTATTCAATGTCAGGCGAGGTTGGCAAGGATTTTGAAGATAGGGGAAAGTGTGAGGTTAATATGAAAGTAAGAGAAACCCTTGTAGAAAAAATCAACAGAACCCTTGAAAGCCTCCTCAGACATTCCCAGGCATCTGAAAATTATCTGAATTTTTGATAATATTATAGAAATATAACAGATGCACATGTGATGAACATTGTACCAGCAGCCCACAAATGTAAACAGATTACACACCAATTGTTTATTTGCATAACTGTTGCTTATTCTTCATTCTCAGTGGCACACAATATTCTTGGTAGTATAATTCTACATTCTACAAAAATCTGCACGTGTTAGTTTAACTATGCATCAAACCCGCTATGTGTTTTAAGTAAATTTGCTGTGCATTGGTAGTATCGTGTACAATGTATTCTATTTTGTTTTAGATTAATTGGTTTGGTGAAGGTTACTGGTAAGACATAGCTGCCAGGGAAAATGTGGGTATGATTAATGTAAAAATTGGTAAACTAAAAAAAATCTAGAATTCACGAAAACACACTGAACATCCCCAGACAGCTGAGTTTTATTATAATTTTTAATACTTTGTTCAGTGTATAATTGGCACACCCTTGACTGAGCATTGCGACAAATGCAGATGAGTGTAAGCAAACAGATGGTAAACCAGGTGTTTATTTAAACCACCACCCATCCTTGTTACAAGTAGCTATTCCATGTGGTTCCCAGCAGGAGACCACACTAATGTTGGTGTATTTCCTCTTCAAATCTGTTGCCAGGGGCGTTTAGGTGAGATTCTTATTGATGAGGTACATTATTTTTGTTAACATTTGATGCTTATGCATTCCAAGAAGAAAAATGGTTGCTATTAGGAAAAAGCTTATCCCACAACATGCTGGACAATTGCTGTGCAGTTAATTGCCAAAACTGGTGTGAAGGGAAGAATAAGATTGCCATTTTACAATATACAGTTGAGAAAGACTCCAGTCAAAAAGAGATGCCAAGAGTGCATCAAAGCATTGACACACTTGGATTGGAAAATTTGGTCAGAAGATAAGGTTATGAAACAGAAAGTTGGTTGTGATGATACATCCATTAGCTTAATTATTTCTCATAATACGGATGAACCCTGACTTACAATGGTTTGAGTCCTGATTTTTCGACTTTACGATGGTGCGATATTCAACACTTCATTACAAAACAAGCTTTGTGTTAGATGATTTTGTCCAATTGTAGGCTATTGTAAGTGTTCTGGGAACATTTAAGGTAGGCTAGGCTAAACTATGATGTTTGGTAGGGTACATGTTCACTATATCATGTCTTGAAGTTAGGCTAGGCTAAACTATGATGTTTGGTAGGGTACATGTTCACTATATCATGTCTTGAAGTTGAAGGAGCCTCAAAAAAGAGGTCATGGGCTGCAAAATTACTGTACCTTTATTTTGTTATTCTGTTAATAACCAAATGATATTTGCATGTTTTATAATGTAATTAATGTCTCTTTTCTTTTACAGAGACGATTAATAAAGTGCCAGGGAATTCTGGAATCTTAGATCAGTTGATCTGTCGCCAAGGTTAGTAGCCAGCAAATCAGTTTTGTTTTTAATTTTTAAGTTGTAGACATTTGGTACATGGCCACATCGTTGTAGCCAGCAAATCAGTTTTGTTTTATACTATTTAAGTTGTTAACATTTGGTACATGGCCAGAGTTCACTAGAGTCTAGCATGACCAGTAAGCTGAAACTGGCTTGTCATCAGACATCATACTTTCCTGTTGGTTCAAGTTAGGTAAAGTTATATGAAGTTCATGTGCACAGTATATTCATTTGTTGTCAAGTTATCTGATTTCTCTAACATCATTAATCTATTCCCTTTTATCATGGGATAGATCAGGTTACATACAGTCTCTAACAGAGTGTAACATGATCTTCCATACTTACATAGCACTTACTGTTATCCCACTTTGCACAGTTCATTGATTCATCTAGTGTGACAGTGTGACAAGCAACTCTCTTTACACCTCCACTTATAAGGAAATGCATCCATTGCATCTAAAATACAGTCACAACTCTAAAATCTTCACATGAAATATCTATGGCCCAAATCAGTTCTTGCACTGCATGTATCCATCTTGTCTGTGATCTTCCTCTTCTTGTTCCTTCAGCTTCTATATGTCTTTGTACCCTTTCATTGCAGACTGTAGGTCTAGGGGTCTTTTTATATTTTTCCCAATTTACTGTAGCTGGAACACATATTGATCCTGCATTTTTTTAAATTTCCACATGAGTTGTTTCATCAAAATTTTTATTATTCTTTGACATTCTTCTATTTGTTGCCATACAGTAGCTAATTATATTCCATGTCTTTAGGGCACATTCCCATTGTAAATGTTACTTATGGTAAGCATTTCTACCATAAAAGGTATTACTATACCATATTAAATATTTGTCCAGAATGCATAACCATACAATTAGCTTGTAACACAAAACAGTGTTATACACTATTATATTGGTGTAATGGAAGCAAGATCATTTCAGCTGATATTGAAAAAACACATTATATGTGTGAGTTATTCTCAGGCATTCAAAAAGATATCTGAGGTTTGTTATTATGATTAGGTAGAGCATAATTTTCTAAATGAAATGACAGACAGCCCGATGAGACAGGGTTTACATATGCTTTATGTCTAATTTTTGCTGTTAGAGGTATTTCCGGGCATATGTGAAGATATCTTATATTTTGTAAACATTTTGCTACAAACAATTGTGGTTAGGAAGGTTTTTCAAATGTAAAGAGATCTTTTAATATGTAAAAGTGATTGAGCTTCAAGAGGTGTTAACTAACATTAGGGTGCAAATCTTTTACAGGCTTCCTTGACGTCTTCACACATTCGGGCTAGTGTATGGAGAAAATTAGGCTGTAGTATCTAGAAATAATGCATGGAATGCACCAACAAGCATTTACCCTTAACTCCTCAGTTATGTATCCTTTCCAACCTTGTGAATCTCACATTGGAAAAATCTGGATATTGTATTTAACCTAACAATTTTTGATGTATTTGTATTATAATGAAGATAGAAAAAACTCCAGAAATACATCTCATTCTTTATTACCGCTCTGATAATATGTAGAAGTTATATAGATTTGTCAGCACAACGTATTACAATTAAGGGTTTTATATCCCACACACACACACACACACACACACACACACACACACACACACACAAACAGAGAGAAAATGTTAGTGAGGTCTTCAGGGTGCTAAACTGAAGGGTTAGATATTATCTGTCATGTAATTATCTGTCTTGTATGGCCTTGCCATCAAAAAACAAGTGTTAATTCATGTGCCTTATAAATGATTTCTTTGCACTTTATTTTATGTTGTGACTGACATGGCATGGACAAAACATGCCCCAGTCATGGCCTCAGGTGAAGAATATATTATGGGAAAGAGAATGAAGAAATTGATCATAGTTCCTCAGGTGTTTGTAAACCTGATTCTTAAAGGTAGAAAGCGTATAGGAAGTGGAATAAGGAAGAGACTTTCTCAGCTTTACTGTTTCAGGAAAGAATAAGGCATCATAAGTCAGTGCTCTAGTGGCCAATGTCACCTCTTCATTCTTTATTTTTTCCTTATTCAAACTATACAATGCAAATTATTCATCTGTACTTGAACAAATATTCCTTCATACAAGCTTCTTGCACATTCCATTTAAATTTTTTGCATTTACTGAAGCTATCAGTGCCCCTTTAGGTTTTATAAGGCCACCAAAATTTTGTGGCCTTATTGTGTTATTGCAGTGTTTTCTGCTGTCACCTGTCAGAGCATTAAATAGTATCATTGGCTGATGTTTGTAAAGACAGTGGAGATTTGGTTATCCCACCGTCCACTAATCTGGATATCTGGATCAACTGGGGAAAATAAGAATTTCCAGGTATACTTGACTAAGTTTTTTGTCAGGTTGACTGATGTGCATAATGAGGTTAAATATATTTTGTTTTAGATAATGTTTTCTATGTGTTTAGGGCATTTTTTTTTTTTAACAGCAGAATAAGCTCATAAATGTATTAATGATTCATGTTTGGAAATGTATATTTTTTTGAGTACATTATGTAGCAAAATTATAAATGCTTATATATGCATCTTTTGTATGAATAGTTTAAGTAATTAGATTTTGAAACTGTGCTTCAGGAAATGTTCAGAGAAAATTGGAAATCTTTGTACCCAAAGTAATAATGTGAAAGTTTTCTCATGTAAATGAACTCACCCTGAGACAACCTAAGTGACATCAAACATGCAACATAAAAAAAAAGAAAAAAGTGTAGCTTGGATATTGGCTCCTTCGAAACAGTGTTTGCATCACTACAAAAATCTATTGCCTCTTAACTTTTGATAGACAGGAATCCAGCCTTCTCCCTCCCATCATCCTGAATGGTCAGTTACTCCCATTCATCAAAACTCAAACTGTATTGGGCATCACAGAATATTCACATAACATTTATTCCCCACACCACACATAACAACACAAAGACCGTAAACAGTCTTAATACCCTCAGAGCACATTACTGGGTAGAGATTTGGACTAGAAAATATTTGTGCACCACCATCTAGTGACCAAGGCAATATCTAGTTGTTGTACAATTATCAAAATATTGGTGGGTTGGTTTGAGATAGGCATGTGAATGTTGTCATCATATAAAGACTCTTCCTGGTTTATGTAGATTATTTGTTTCCATAAAGTCCATCAGATACCTTTTAGGATTCTCTTTCAGACTATACTAATGTGCATTTTCAGTGTTATTGAATGCTAATTTTCTGGGATTGCTTTACTTCCTTCTTTGTAGGTTATGGTGATGTGAGTGAGTTTCAGACACTTAATGTTGCTGCAGGAATCCTGAATATTTGTCCAAATAATATTTTGTGCTTTTACAAGAGGTGAATCCTGAATATTTGTCCAAATAATATTTTGTGCTTTTACGAGAGGTATTTTGTATTTCTTTATAAAGACAGAGTTCTAGTCTGGTAATGTGGCACAGTGCATGGGCATGTTCTCAGTAGCCCTCTCAAAACCTAGTGATGAGGTGGTGAGATCTGCTGTGTGTAACATAGGGGGGATTACTGTTTAGAAAGTTAGAAAGAAGTCAGTTAGGGCTTTTACCTTTAACTCTTTAAGAGATCCGGCTGTGCATGTACAGTCTATGATGGTGGGACTGTCTAGACATATTAATTAGATGGCCTTTTTCCTGATTTTATTTTGATTGGAAAGCACTCGTTGTTGGTGAATATAAATGTGATAAGTCACAAGTGATTGCGGTTTAGCACTGGTAATAAAATTCAAGAGTAATAAATACCCCATAGAACAGAATGTGGGTTGTACAACCATACATGTTCAGGTTGCCTTTTCCCTTCATCATTTATACAAGGCATGCTTCATCATACAGCATTGAAAAAGACTCAGGGTCTTAGTTACCCTGATGGTGGAAGGTACAGTCCTCGTGAGCCAATTACTGGCTTATTTTTTGATGGTCTCTGGGGCTCTAATTATGGTAGTAATGATTCTGAGAATGTTTAACTGTTAGCAGTGGGAAAAGTTCTCTGTATGTTAATAATCTGCTAATGGTGGTGAAGAAACAGATATGGATGAGTCAGTAAGTCAAGAAACATGATAAACTAAACATGTACGACATGGCACATTTAATGCCTCTGTTGTAACAAATGTGGTTTCTCTACTCTTATTTTCTTGATACATTTTCATAATTGATAAGACAAATAATTTTTCATTTTTCCAATGAACCTGTTTGTTTTTAAAGACCCTCTAAAAATTTTGTGATTCCATCCTTTAAGGGTTAAGGTGGGTTTGGGTTCCTTGAACATTTATTTATAGTGCTTTTTTAGTGTCTCGCTCATCTAGCAGTAATCCATGTTTATGCCCTGCATATACCTAAACGTTTGCTGTCTTGGACAAACTAGATATATTCTTGGACAGTATGACATTAACCGCCATAATGAGGGAGCACCTACTTTGCACCATTGCAGGAGCATGCTGTGATCCTCACCATAAAGGACATGAAAAGAAATAACCCTGTCATTGCATCAGATACAGACAAGTGACACTTGCAACTCCTTGAAGTGGTCTACTTACATGAAAGAGCTCTAACTATCAAGGAGTGCCAATTTGCACTTTGGATTTCATGATTAGGTTAGTTAGTTTATTTTGGAATTTGATCTGTACTTTCTGTTGTTGATGAATGGTTTTGTAGAGCTGATGTGTTTGTTGTATGAGGTTTGAAACTTATGCAAAGAAGCTTGGGTTATCTCTCTGTATTGTGGTTTTTGCTGGCTTGGCAAGTGATGTTGGTATAGTGTGAGACTGTATGGTTTAGGGATGGAAAATCACCTATACTGAAGTTTTGGGGCTTTGTTTTCATGTATTGTGTGAAGGCTAACCATTCTGCTTTTCTGTACTTTGCATAAGCTTTTTTGTTGGCTATGATGGCTGGTTGGGCGATCAGGATGGGCATTGGTCAGAGGACAGTTAGTGTTGTATGCTCTATGTGGTCTGTGTGTTTAGTGTAGGTGAACAAAAGATGATATCTGGCAAGTTGGGCTACTGGAGTTGGTAGATGGGAGTGTGGTTGGCTGGCTATGTAGGTTGAGGATATTAAAAGTTGGTTTATGAGTTGTTGACATTGAGGATCTTGGATTTGATATTTGTTGGTCAGGTTCTGCATTTGGGGAGCATATCCAGAAGGGCATGTGATAGGGGAAGTATGTGGGTGTTAATCATGTATTCGTTAGTTTTGTGAAGTACTTTCATATAAACTATATCTCAAGGGTGTTGTCATTGTTTGTGAGCTATTTTGTTCAATCATTGCTGTTAGAGACTGGTATGAACATAGAAATTAAATAGGGTTCAGTAGACTAGACTCTAAAAGGTAGAAAGATTATAGGTTGAGGAAAAGATGATAGGAGGAAGAAAATTCCACAATGTAGGTGTTCAGGGGAAGAATAAAGCATTTTATTGGCCAATCCTCAGTTAGGTAGTGTCTTTATAGAAACTGGGAAGCAGTAACCAGATGGGTCCAAGTCTTGGGGACAGGAACAATTGCAAACAGTTCATATGAACAGTGGCCAGAACAGTTCCTGCACAAAGAGAGAGAGAGAGAGAGTAGCTGCATCACAGCATACAGAATGGGGTAGATGAAGAGAGGTGATGCTATGAATCATGCCTTGTTACCTTCCTTTGTTCCTTAACATACATAAAAATCTTTTTCATCCACTTACAGCATTCTTGAATTGCCTGTGCCTTCTTAAGTCTCCCATTCATTTTACCACAGACTTCAGCCAATATCCAGTCTCTGGCTTTATTTAAATCCTCTTCCACGATCCTATCTAGTCTGCCTTTCTACTTAAGAATCTTCAGTATCCCAACGCCTTGGTTCCTCTTGCAACTTTTTAGCTTTATGGTTCTCTTCATCTATAGCATCCTACCTCTGAATGTACACAGCCTCATTGGTAATCTTATACCACATTCCAGTCTGCATATCTGTTTTAGAATCTCCAGTATCCCTTTGACTTCTTTCACTTTATCTCTGTGGATTTCATCTATTCTAGACTTACCTTTTATCTGACTATCGATTTTATCATTCCTGTGCTCCATATTTTTTTTTTTTTTTTTTTTTTTTTTTTTTTTTTTTTTTTTTTTTTTTGTT